>CAKKOB020003086.1:0-10078 GCA_918844115.2 Phlebotomus perniciosus
ACTTTAACTGTAGTCTGTTCGGATCGCGCTTAGCCTTAGCACCAGAACAACTTTCTAAGGAAATTCCTTTACCAAAAGCAGGTCTATCGGTACCCTGAGCCTCGTTTTAGATGCTAAGCCTCCACGCTAAGCGCAGGTCTGTCGGAGCCCTAAACTAGCTAAGCAAAGTTAGATTAACTAAACTAAATAGCTAAGCAAAGCAAGATTAAATAAACTAGCTATGCAAAGCTAGATTAAATAAACTAGCTAAGGCCCTTTACACACATGGGCTAAGCCGAGAGAAGATTTAGCCAGTTTAGAGCCAAAGACAGTTCAATCAATGGCAATTTCAGTGCGGCAATAATCAAAATTGCTGTTTTCTAAATGATAAGCCGCGATTATGGTGTCTACGAACTGCCATTGGCTATAAACTGGCTAAGTCTTCTCTCGGCTAAACCCCATTTGTGTAAAGGGCCTAAGCAAAGCTAGATTAACTAAACTAAATAGCTAAGCAAAGCTCGATTAACTAAACTAGCTTAGCAAAACAAATTAACAAACTAGCTAAGCAAAACTAGATTAACTAAACTAGCTAAGCAAAGCTAGATTAACTAAACTAACTTAGCAAAACTAGATTAACAATCTAAGCAAAGCTAGAATTACTAAGCTATATTTAAACAAAGCTAAATCAAACAGTAATTTAGGAGTAATTTGGGAGTAATTCAGGAATAGTTTTCCCTTGAAAGTCGCCGAATGACTGCAGACTCTGGCGAATTGGTGGAAAATCAATTCCCTGAGTATCTCACCTTTCTGGCGACACAGGATGCCCCCCAATCTCCCTGTCCCGCACCTTCAATTCCAAGGAAGGGAATAAATAAAAGCACGAGTGGGATTTATTGGTTAGTTCAGTGCGTGTGCCAGTGCATTGGGGTCTCCCCTGGTCGCCATGGTAAGTATTTTATAGCGAAATCAACTGATTGTGATGCCGAGTGGGCGAACGTGTTTCCAACAAACACGGAGAGTCTCTTTTTTTTCTCCAGAGGAATCCACAAAGAAATCTCTGGCGAGTATTAATTCAAGTATGACAGATATATTTCTTCTTGGCGGATACCAAAAATTCTTTGATTTGTTCTTACCTTTAATTTACATTTTCTTACAAGTAGCTTTGATCGACTTTTTGTCCAAGTCATGCTTTTGACTCATGGATTCTTTAATAGTTCCCGATCGCAAGAACATTAAATTGACTTTTTTTTACGTCTCTCATTTTGCCCGTTCTTCTGGTCAAATAGAGGCAAACGAGTTTCCTAAATTGAGATCTTTTTGGAAGTGTAAGAAGTACTACAGTGTTCAAAACATTATCAAAGGAATTGGTGCACTGAAAACCGTTGGAATTTGAAGTTTTCCCGCCAAATTTTCGTACCCAGAAATTTCTTTCAGTGTTTAATTTTCCTGGGGAAACAATTCAAATTAATTTACAGGTGAAAGCAATGATATGAATGCAAGCAATATGATCAGAATTTCATGAAATTCTGCATGGCTGGTGTGTGGGTTGGTGTGTCCGACCACCTCTGGAGTTTCCAATTCACCTCCCCATTGAGGCATCTGCAGAAATGTGTCCCAGGTGTGATTGATTGTGCATGTAGTGCGGCTAATTGCAGCGATAAATCAATGTGCGATTGGACACAGAAGCATACCACTACGTCACATCACATGGAATTTCTCTGAATTTTTCCACACAGAGTCGCGTGGAAAAATTGTGAAATGCTCACAACCACGTGATAGTAAAGTAGCGGCGCGTTCTCATGTCTCTCTGCCCAGGTGTTTTTAGCTCCCCAAAATCCGGAAGTGTGCCGAGCACCATCTCGTCCTGGAAAAGACCCAGTAAGTGCCGCGGTGAGAAAGAGGAAAAATCCACATGAACAACATAATCTGATTATGAGATAAAAGAAAAATATGAGATCTTATATGGCAAAATTGCCCACATTATGCATAAGATAATGTCTGTATAACACAATAATCATATTGATGAGAATATAGAGAGAGATGGAATTGGGTCAGACACTATGTGCAACAATGCAATGAAAAAATGTGTATACAATTTAATAATAATGTGTGCATCGAAAAACCATTCACAAACACGAATCTTTCCTCCTGCCAGCAATGGAAAAATTCTTCAGGTGATGCGAAGGAAAATTCAAATGAGCCAGAAAGCGATGCGATGATGGAACAATGAGATGATTGAGGGAAAAAATAACACACAGTTAATTCTTTTACGGGGCGCATTTGATTGAATTTTGTGTACCGTAATCGCTAAACTATCACAAAACTATTATCTCGCTCAATAGCAGAGTTGTTGAGAAAGTAGATTTGAGATAAATGAGTGTTTGAAACTTTGATTGAGCCAAGGATTGAGCTTTCGGAACGTTTTACGAGCTTTTTTTGAACATTAGCAGCAGCTTTTGGGTAAGATTCTGAGCTTTCACTATAGGTATTCATAAATAGGTGAGCTTTTGTAATTTTGTGGAGCTTTTAAGGAGCTTTCTGAACTCTGGGAAATTTGCGAGCTTTGAAAGCTTTTAGGATCATTTTTTAAACTTTAGCAATTTGTTTATTTAGAGCTTTTTGAGAGTTTTCTTTCCAGATTTTCCTAAAGCTTTCTTAGAAAGTTTTAGTATGAAAAAAAATTGATGGAATAAAAGCTCTTTAAAGCTTTCGATGTTTTGGGGAATATCCTGAATTTAAAGGAAACTTTCCCGCCAAAACTGATTCACAGATAAATCCTTACAATTTCCTGATATGTTTTTAAATTATTATCTGTCTCTCAATCTATATATACCAATTTCTCTAGTTTTACCCACTCAATAGATCTCAGTGGGGAAGAGGAAGGTGATTTCACACAAAATAATCGCCTCGTAATAATATTTAATAATGTATTTGGACGGTGAAGCGAAGAAAAATTTTTTTCTCTGCTCCTTCACGAGTCTTGCAAAGTTTTAAGTCACTCAGTGAATGTTTGAAATAATAAAAGTCTCTAATTTTTTTTTACCTCCAAAACTGCACATGCAGACCACAAAAAAAGGCGGGAGAAAAAGTCTCTGGTGGGCTATAAGATAATATTATTTGTTTTTTTCACACTCACTTTGCCCTGATAAATCTTAAGCAATAGTCCGAATGGATGAGGAGGCAAAAACGCGGCACTTATGTAATTTTTATTGAAGACAACAAAAAAAACGGCGCGCACAGAAAAGTTCAATGCAGTGTCTATCAAAATAATCACAAAATGGAATTAATTGAATTAGCACATAAAGATCTCCAAATGGCGGGAGGGAGCTCTGCACAAACACTTGGCATTATAATGAATTCAATGACGAGTTGCTAATTGCCGCGATGCGGTCACAACACTAACTGATTTGTTGGGAAAAATGTAACACGGTTAAAATTGGCTTGAGTTTCCCATCGGCCAACATCTTCATTTGAGCTCTCCTTCCTCTCTTGTTGTGTGACTCTTTAATGCAAATGCAGCATTTCATTTGCCGTATGTGGTTTGTCTCATAGAGAAAAAAAGGCAGTGAGCACGATGAAAGCCCAAGAAAAAAAACTCAATCTCACACTTTAGCAGCTCTTTTAGAACATTGTATTTACCGCGGAATTAATATGCAAACACGCGGCGATGCAAGATATCAAGTTAAGCGCCATTCAAGTTGTTGGAATTTTCAAAGATTTTTCAAATATTTCTGCGGGATAAACCGTTATGGGGATTAAATAACGCTGCAATGTTCAAATGAGTGATTTTTTGGTTGAGTTCTAACCAAAGATTGTCAATCTTAAAGATCTTAACGGCTAGAATTTAAATCCGATCTTTGAATCTGAAACTGTCACAAACCGTTCCCCTTTTTGACAGTTTGAAAACGTTTCAGCTGTTTGAATAGAGAAGGAAACGGTTTTAGCGCCAAATTTTCTAGGAGCATAAATATGCAATCAAGGGGGAGATATTATGATCAGAAGTGGTGTACATTTCAATGGAAGTGCACGAGAACTTGAGGAAGTGGAATGAAAGCATTCATAAAATATCAAGAGCTTTGAAAAGTTCTTCCACAGAATAAGATTTTTTTAAGTTTTTTAAAGACTTTCAGGAGATTTAAATAAATTTCCGAACTTTTAAAAAAGTTCAATAGTTCAAAGCTCTCTTAAGTTGCTGTAAAGCTCTGCAGAAATTGTAAAGCTTCCGGATATTTTAGAGCTTTCTAAGTTCTTGCTAAGCTTTTGAAAATTCTAAAGAGCTTTTGCAGATTTTCTTGAACAGCTTTAGAAAGCTTAATTCAACAACTTTAGAAGGCTTTCATATAAAGCCTTAGAAAGCTTTCTTAAGCTTCCGTTTAGAAAGCTTTTTTTTAAGTTTTAGAAAGCTTTCTCCAACAACTTTAGAAAGCTTTCATAAACAGCTTTAGAAGGCTTTATTAAACAGTTTAAGAAAGCTTTCTTAAAAAGTTTTAAAAACTTTTAGTATAGAAAATAAAATTCATAGGTTGAAAGCTTCCGAATTGGAGCTTTGGGGAGCTTTTATACAAAACATGGAAGTACTGGAAGTGATGTACGTCTTGGTGTACGTCTTTTTGACCGTAATATCTCCTCCTTGTATGCAATGTTTTACAAATTATTTACGTATTCTCTGAAATAAATTGCTAATCCTAATAAATAAAGTTTAATAAACCGTTAACCTACAAAATATCTTGTTCTTCAAACAGTTCAAATAAACGACGTCTTGTGTTTGATTCTGCGGGAGAAATGCGAGTCCAACACAATGACAAAGAGTAAATGAGAAGACAAATAAAATAGTGAGGCCACATTTGAGGCATATTTCATAAAAGTTGCAATCAGCAGCAAATTCATTTGGTCACTAAGAGAGTCAGACATCCGCTGTGGTGCGGAATGTCTTCCGTGGAAATGCTGATTTGGGCCGTTGGAGAATCGTATCATATTCAAAGGGACAGACATTTCAATAAGCCCACAAGCCCATGGTCTTTTTCACTCAAGAACAAGATATATTTTGAGCATGAGAAAATTGCTGCACTTTGTGAGTCCCATTTAAGAATTTCTTCACGTCTTGATGAACAATAGCATCTCACAAATTAGCACAGCATCTCATGATTCCCAGAAGAACATATTTTGCTGTTCTTTTTACCTTTCAAATTCTTCTGCTCTGGATTTTCCACGCCGCAAATCACCCAATTAATCTCTCAACTTGCCGCAATTGCTCATGTTTGACGAGGTGAAATGGATTAAGATTAACCCTTGTGCACTCTAAGATTCTCAAAGAGCCGTGAAGGAATCCATCCGCATAGTAAGACTATGAAATCATCCATATCGATCGACAAGAAATCACTCATTTTTTATCAGCAAAATACAATATTTTTTACTCATTTGTTCTTTTAAATTATTTGTTTTGTTCCCAGTGTTTTTGTCTCATTGTCAATTTCACCCTCGTTTACTCATAAAACATTTATTTTGGTGAGCCTATTTCATTTGGATTAAACTCGCGTTGTTCTTTGAAAAGAGAGGTTATTTGGTAAGTCATTGAAACTGGTAGGTTTTAGCGAAGAAACAACGTACAAAATTAGAGGACGAATAATCGAAGCAATGACAAACAAACAAAGCAATGACGAACAAACTTAGGGAACGAATAAACGAAGCAACGACGAACAAAGAAAGCAATGACGAACAAACTTTGCAAACGATAAATCGAAGCAATGACGAACAAACTTAGGAAACGAATAAACGAAGCAATGACGAACAAACTTAGGAAACGAATAAACGAAGCAACGACGAACAAACAAAGCAAGGACTAACAAACTTAAACAACGAAATAACTTATTTTGAAACAAAATAACTAGAATTTGCCTATTTTGAGGCGAATTTAGATACAATTTGCCTATTTTGAGGCTAAATAACAAGGATTTGCCTACATTGAGGCATAATTTGCCTACTTTTAGACAAAGTTTCCTTCTCTTGATACCAAATTGCTAAAAATCCACTCCTTGTGTTTGCTTCAGAGACTAAAATTTAGCATTAGGCAAAGTCTCTTGTTCTCCTTCTATCTTTCAATTTTTTGTGTATCTACTTTGCTCGTGATAAAAGAATAGAAAGGAATTCGAGCAATGTCAAGCTGAATATTGATTGTTGTAGACTTTATGATTGATTTTAGAAGTAAGAGGGCGATAAGATAACACTAAGAGTCATTGAGACGTTTGTGCTGAATTTTCTATATATATGCGCGAAATTTAGTCAATGGATGTTGCAAATATTGGGAACATACATAGCTTTTTCACGCTAATGGTCTCAATAAATATTTAATCACATCTCGTCCATTGTCTGTCAGTCGTCAAACATGTTGACGGAGATGTGTAAAAAATATTTTTATACTTTAATTCAGCCATTGTGCAATGAAAGGCATTCATTTCAATGATTGTGCAAGCTTTCAGCATAATTTTTCCTCCGACAGTCTCTTTTGCACCCGGTGGCTTGTTTTGATACACAAAGTAGTGCGCTTTTGTCGCTGATTTATTACTTTCTTGCAGCAATAAATTCCAGTGATGGTTAAATTCAAACTTGGCCACCAATTTCGGGGGAGAGAGACATGTTGGTGGCTTCTCCAGAGGTCAATTATTTATCATCAACTTTCAATAGAGCCGCCATGGGAAAACCAAAAATTGTCTATCAGAGTAATGGAAATCACTAATCGCATTCTTTCCATTCCATCTGTCTGAGAGATTCTCAAAATGAGACACCTGTCCATCAAAAATCGCCAACAGAGGTAATCTATTAATTTGTCGCTCTTCTTGCTCCAACCATCGATTTTTTTCGCGAAGAATGAATGATATATACTGTGTTTCCTGACAAAGTACACCTTTGTCATGCAGACCTTTTCAATCTTTCTCCAGTCTTATGACTAAGATTTCTAATTTTTTTTTTCTCGCCAATTAAGAAATGAGTCAGTCAATTATCGCAACTCGACTTGAAGACTTTCTTGTCGATAGTTTGCGAAGAAATGTATGTGATTTTGTGGGAATGCTTTTGTATTGAACAATAAGCCTAAACTGGGTTGATCTAATCTCAGGTATTAGAAAGAAATTATAAGATCTTGTAAATTTAGTAGGAATCTAATAGGAAGAATTGCTTAATGAGAAATCTAACAATAACTTTTTAGTACAAGAAACATGTTTTAGAACATGTAATCTAAAATTGAAAAGCTATTTCTAAGTTTATGATAAGCAATACACTAAATATTACGCAAAATAAGTCCTTAAGGATTAAGAAAACTTGTACTAAAATATAATTTTTTGTACTAATAAACGCAAAAAATCATGCTTTTGGAGGTCCTTCTCTGCCAGCCACGCTTTTATAAATTTTACTAACTTAAAATCCTTGAAATTAACATTTCTATTCAAAATGTTGGCACGCAGATATTTATAAGTTTTTAGCACAAGATTGTTTTAGAACATGTTTGAAAAGCAATATTGTCAGTTTTGTGATCAGCATTCTATTAAATATTACTCTAAATAGCTCATTGTTCTAAAACATCCTGTAAGAATTACTAAAGCTGTTCTAAAATCACATTTTTTGTACTAATAACTGGTAGATAATCATGGTTTTGAAAGTATTTCTCTTCAAGCCAGAAGAGTTTCTACAAATTTTACTTCCTGCTAAGGTTTTATATGTATATTTGAATCGGGTAAGCTAAGTATAACGATAACTTTTTAGTACAAGAAACATGTTTTAGAACTAAATAATTTGCTATAATTATTTCAAACGTGGAATTGTCATTTTTATGATAAGCATTGTACTAAATCTTTTGCTACACAGTTTTAGGTACTAAAACATGTTCTAAAAAGTACGAAAACTGTACTAAAATCCATTTTTTGTACTAATACCTTATTAAATCACGATCTTTTCCACACAAGCAACAGGAGCTTTTACAAATTTTCCTCACTTAAGATTAACATCTCTCGTTCCAAAAGCGTGGGCGCGTGAATCACTTAAAGCATCAAAGATATATAGGAATTCCAATGAAATTGTCCATAAGAATTGTTAGATGTTCTTTGACGGTTTGTGGTTGGGATTAAACATGAAAGCCACTATAAAATCATCAAGTCTCTTGTTCCATCAATCGCCATCCACGAGACAGTGAAATGCTGCACCATAAATTATGTTTGTGGCTCAAATATGTTTTTTCGTGGATAGGAGAGAACCATTACACTTCCTGGGGAGCTTTAAGAATGCTTCTGAAGTCATGGAGGAGTTCAATGCAAAATATCTCTCGCCCCTTTTTAACGAAATGGTGTTTCTCTCTGGGCAGAGATTGTGTTGGCTCTTCTCTTCTTTTTATTCTTACCTTCACCTCATCTTCCCTGACCACAAATTCCACAAAGGCGACTCTATTGGATTGAATAATTGCGTTCTTGAACGTGTGCCTCTTCTTTATTCTTCAGCATCTCTCGCCTTCTTTACGGCATCATCAGGCAGCCAAAAGGCGGCAAGAAGGGCAGGGAGAGGACGGGAGATGAGTTGTGTATGCCAAAAGAAACAAGACCCAAGGCATCTTGTACGTACATGATAATTGTACAAGAGTCAACGACACCGGCTGTACCAACCGGTGAAAAGTACGATCAGTACGATCCTATATAATAATACATATATATGTAAGAAGGGAATTTTTGCTGTACGAGAGCATGAACTTGGCTAGCCAAACACCGCCCCGAGCCAAAAACTCTCTGAGAGATCAATTGGTTCTTATAGTTGTAAAAATCCGTAATTGTCCGATCTTCGTTCTGAGCCTGAGATCCGCACGCGAAGAGGCCAAGACATTCATCACCAGATACATCACTGCAGCATCCAAGCACGTGAGATGGCAAGAAATTGATTGAAGTAATCCACCTTTTATCTCTCATTGGGGGCCCCCTTTTTTCAATCGATATACACACCATCTTATAAATTTATTATAGAGAAAGAAGTGAGACTCTTGCCGAGCACTTTCCCGACAATTCCGGAATCGAAAGTGAAAAATTCACCAAGTGGAAAGATTTAATTCCCCAGATAAATTCTGCATTTGGTGCTATTTGCAAACAATTGCCTTTTTCCACCTCAACTCTCTCGCAAAGCAATTGACCACGCAATGGAAATTTCTATATATTTAAGTCTGAACAAGACTCTGAAAGAAGAACTTTGATTTAATATGTAAAGTTTTCCTGAATCTCAAATGTGTTCCATAAAGTCTTTGTTGGAGTTTTGCGGAGATTGTTTTTTTAATTCAAAATTATCCTAAAGGAGGAAGTTTTGATAAAAATTAACACCTTTAAGATCAAAGTTAGCCTTAAGGCTGGCTTAAAGCACACTTAAGGCTGACTTAATGTAGACTTAAGCTTAATGATCGCTTATAGTAGACTTAAGGCTGGCTTAAAGTAGACTTAAGGCTGGTTTAAAGTAGATTTAGGGCTGGTTTAAAGTAGACTTAAGGCTGGTTTAAAGTAGACTTAAGGCTGGCTTAAAGCAGATAGCTGGCTTAAAGCAGATTTAAGGCTGGCTTAAAGTAGACTTAAGGCTGGTTTAAAGTAGACTTAAGGCTAGTTTAAAGTAGATTTAGGGCTGGTTTAAAGTATACTTAAGGTTGGTTTAAGCTTAATAATGGCTTAAGCTTAACCAGACTTAAGGCTGACTTTAAGCTGAAGGATGACTTAAAGTCTAAGGCTGGCTTAAAGCTTAAGGCTATCTTAAATTTGAGGGCTGCCTGGCTTAAAACATAAAGTGTATTCTTAACTAACAAAATCATTTTGTAGAAATATTTGAAGCTAATTTTACCTTTCGTGAGGCCAATTAGAACTCTGTTTACTGAACTTATTACTTTTACAATTGCCTATACTTTTTAGCACATGTTTTAGACCAATAATCTGTTACTGCGTCTTGTACTAATAATTACAGCGTTACGCTGTTTTACACGTTCTATTTACAAAAATAAACCATTAAACATGTTACAATGTTAAAATCCCATATTATTTCTCTGGTAAACATCCAACAATAACGGATCATTTAATAAAATGCAACCACAATG
>CAKKOB020003087.1:0-10067 GCA_918844115.2 Phlebotomus perniciosus
TTGGGAGATCTGTGGAGGAATCTTTTGAAGTTTGGGTGTGAATGGACTTGTGTTTATCCGGAACTGACACAATCTTTCGTGGGAAACTGGGTTTCTGTCCTGTCGGGAAGGGTGTACTTGTGCCGCCGGGCTTCTGTAAATTGGACACAGTTAGAATTTTCACAAATATTTATACTTGAGGCAACTCACAAATCCAACGAATGTTGCGTTGGAGGAAGAGTACGATGAGGAGTTGGAAGGGCGACGAGTAGACCCTGGATATGGTTTAGGCGGCTTTTTCTGGATCATCCTGATGGATATATCCTCATTCTCCTTCTCTTGACCATCTCGCAGATTGAAGATTCTCTCAGGGACACGAGTGTTCTTCTTCGACAGCAAATACTCGGCCAAGTTGGCTCCGGAATTGTCGAACACTTCCGGATCATTGAGCAATTCCGCATAATTGTGCATCCTGCAAGCGATACCAAACAAGCATTAGATGATCCTCCTCCTATGATCTCCAAACACCCTAATGAAAGCTCGGGACTGATTCTTGGACTGATTTTCAACTTTTTTTTCGTCTTTTGTTACTTTGTTTTTTTTTCCCTTGGCAATCACAAAACCTTTTCATTCAACGGGAAAACAAGGGGTTACGCCTCAAAAGCAACTTACATCTTGTTCTCCGTCTGTTTATACACTCCTTTATAGAGAAAACACCGTTTCACAAGTATAATTTACGATAAATATAGCAAAATACAAATTTTCTCTGTGAAATCATCACCTTTGCATGACAAAACTCGCCACTATTTTTGAATGCTGTGACCGTTAAAAAATATGACGCCTCACTGCAGCGCTCACTACCGGATATTATCGGCAAACAAATGTGCCATAAACGCCTTTTGTTTGACATCGCATGCCATAAACCGGTATTTTGCCTACGAAGGTGTGCGCGAGAATTTTCTTCGGCATTTTCCACCTTTTTTGAGTAATAAAAAACACCCAGGTAAGTTAAAATAGACGTAAGATTAATTGAAATAATTTTCTGTAGTAAAAACATAAGAGATTATGTAAAATATATGGAATATCATTGCGGCTTGTGTCTCTAGCCATCTTAACCTCACTTTTGATGCATTTTTTCGTGGCAAAATTCGCGGAAAATTCATTTACGTGGCTTTTCCGGATGCTTTTATCTATTATCTAATGTTAAATCAACTATTTTTAGAAGCACAAATGGCTGGCAGGAGAAAGAGAGCTGGGGCGACCAAAACTGAACAGCCACCGACGAAAAAAGCGCGCAATGTGAAAGCGAAAGGTAAAATTCACGGCGTTTACTTCTTAGGCATTTTCTCATATACAGCTCATGTTTTGTTTAATTTAGTGGAGCTTCCTGTGCCTGAGCGCCCCAAGCTTAAGGGTAACGTGCTGGCGTGTGGTCAGAATGATGTTGGACAGCTGGGCTTGGGAGAGGATGTCTCGGAGAAGACGCGTCCGGGAGTCGTTGCTGACTTAAAGAACGTGGTGGACGTGCGAGCGGGCGGAATGCACTCCATCTGTCTGACAAGTAACGGTGAGGTCTGGTCATTTGGATGCAATGATGAAGGCGCCCTGGGACGAGACACTTCAGAGGAGGGTTCTGAATTCACACCGGGATTGGTGGATTTGCCGGGAAGCGGTGTTAAGATCTCCGCTGGAGACTCACATTCGGCGTGTCTTCTTGAAAATGGACAAATCTACGCCTGGGGCTCTTTCAGAGACTCTCACGGTAACATGGGACTCACATTGGAGGGCAATAAGCGCATTCCGGTTCAGATTTTGCCGGATGTGAAGGCGGCTGATATATCATCGGGGGCGGATCACCTCGTCATTCTTACAGTACACGGTCAGATTTATACAGTTGGATGTGGAGAACAAGGACAACTGGGCCGAGTGACCCCAAGATCGGCCACCGGGGAGTCACGACGTGGCAAAACCGAACTGCTCAAGCCGGAAATTGTGACAACACGTAAATCTAAGTTTATCGATGCCATCTGGACGGCTAATTTCAGGTGAGTTGTAAGAGATTTCGCATGAAGATCATTAAACTAATGGAAAATCTGTGAATTGCAGCACATTCTACAGAGATCAGGCAACTAAGCAGATCTACGCCTTTGGCCTCAACAATTACAACCAATTGGCCATGCTGCCAAAAAAACGGGACAACGACAGCAACCTCATCTTCACGCCGAATCTAACGGTGATGAAGGATGTGAAGAGCATCACCGGCGGACAACATCATACATTGGTTGTCTCTGAGAACAATCAGTGTTATGCAATTGGACGAAAAGACTACGGACGACTGGGATTGGGGGAGATCGAGGAAGATCTGACAGAGTTGAAAGAGATCGTAGAACTCAAGAAACAATCCATAGTAGCCGCTTGCTGTGGCGACAGTCAGAGCTTCGCTCTCAGTGCGGACGGAAAAGTGTTTGCGTGGGGCATGGGGAGCAGTTACCAGCTGGGCTTGGGCTCCGACGAGGATGCCAGTAAGCCACAGCAGCTCACAGGGGCTCAGGTGAAGGATAAGCGAGTGCTCCGGGTGGATAGTGGAGGTCAACATACTGTGTTCCTCGTTGAGGAGGCGACTGCTAAGGCGCCGGAGAAGAGCGCCAGCGTCCCCGTGGAGAAGCAAAATGGAACAGGAGGTGACAAAGATGCTCCAAAGGCGAAGAAGGGTGGCAAGAAGTAAGAAAGGTATTTTTTTTCTCTTTTTCATTCTAGTTTTTTTTTCTTCTTAATCTATTGAGTTTCATTTGTTCAACAAACAATTTTTTTGAAATAAGTAGACCTTTGTTTAATCTTTATCAACTGATTTATTTCCTTTGTGAGAAATAAACATCATTTGTGGACAGTTGGCGCCAAATTGTATCGTCCGTTTCTGGAGTGTTTTTAGAAGCTTCTCTGTGCGCAGAAGAGTTTTTCCCCTCTTTGGCTTTCTCTATAGCCATCAGCTGTTGAAAACCCCTTGATTCAGGCAATTTTTTGGCGGCTCTCGTGCTGTTTCAACGCTTGAAAGCTTTCTAAAGTTTAGTGGAGGGAATGAGGTATTTTATTTTCTAGGTTTTCATGAAATTTTCAGGAAAGTTTTGATCATAGAGGTTCAGTTGGTAGGTAATAGAATAAGTGAAATATTTAATAGGTATGAACAGTTTTCAAGAATCGCAAGTGTTTTGAGTGACAAAGCTTACGCTTGTTCCGAAAATTTGGTAAATTTTCATTCACAAATAAGATTGGGTTTTATGTTTTATCTTTGTCTATCGTGCCGTCTATCAGTTCTTCCGTTTGTTATTAATCTAGAGAGGCCAAGCGGTTGGAAATAGAGACTTCGAGTCTTCAGGAACCCCCCTAAAGTCGATCTTGGAATTAGGAACAGACTCTTCATGTCTTCGAAAACCCTCCTATTCCCTATAAAAATAAGTTTTTTGGTATATTTCGAAAACCAATCCAACGATTTTTTTTTATTTTCACATGTTTTTATTAATTTTATTAAATTTTATCGGCCAAACCCAACCACATTGTGATTAGTTACCTATTGGAGAGGTGTCCTTAAATTTCCTACAATCCTAAACCAGTTCGAGGCGGTTAATCGAAATCTAGACTAACCGTACTAAGTCCCTCATTTTTAGACGCAATATTTTGGAGCACTCCGCAAAGTCTAAAATTGGCTCTCGATTTTTTCTAAATTACGCGTGAAGAAAAATTCTCTTTAAACTTATCTTGTAGTACAAAAAATTTCTTAAATAAGAAATTTTAAAAAATCATATTAAACTAGATATAGATAGGGGGAAGTGGGGTAGTTATGTAGTGGGGCAGTCTTATTTGGGGCAGTTTTATTCATATATTTTGTGGATTCACTTCCACCACTTGGATATTAATTAGGAAGAAATCGCGGAAGACTGAGGGGCGCCTTTCCTCCCAGAGACCGTCGAGAGCACCCAAGAGCCACCCTAAACACGTGTGCTCTACTCTAGCTTCACTGCGCGACTGACTCGATCACCCACTCGTGGAACATTCGAACTACCCCTACGTGGCTATTGCTCTCGATCGGCCGGGACCGCCCGGAGGAGGGCAGCACTGCTGCCAATTGTTAGGGGAAGGGGACGGCTGGGCGTTTTGCCGTATATTTGGGCAATTGTTCCACATTCGGCCCTTCCTGACATACCATCAACAAGGATTGTTAGATGGGGAAAGTTAGTAGAAACGCTTAAACCGCGATCGCGTTCTCCGCCTAATTCCCTCAATTCTGCTTGTATTTTTTTTTTTCATTCCCCACTACTACACTACACCTGCCATCATTTGCACACGATTTCACTACATCCTATTCTGCTACACTCGCCGATGTCCTGTGATCACTCCATGGGTTGTGCGCATTGGATTTGTCCATGTTGTTGAGCCATACGAGATCCTTTGGCTTTGGTGATCACACATTGTACACGTTGGTTGCCTGAGACTTACCAAAACACTCGTTTAACGATTGTATGGTACTCTTAGGCCAACTTCACTTCGGTCGGGGTTGCCATACTCCATTGGCGTGAGCGTCCGACTTTCACACGTTGCACACGTTGGTTGCCTGAGACTTACCAAAACACTCGTTTAACGATTGTATGGTACTCTCAGGCCAACTTCACTTCGGTCGGGGTTGCCATGTTCCTTTGGCTTAAGCGTCTGACTTGCATCAGGTTCACCACCTGAAAATAGAATCTTATCCCTGTGAATGTATCATTTCCAACACAATGATGTAGCAACTCAGAAATTCCGTTATCTAGAGCTACTTCACATATTTATTTGCTCCTTGCAACAATGTAATTCATAATCCAAACATAACATGATTTCAATAATTCAAATTCCAATGCAATGTAACACAAAATTCAGTTGTCTTCCTCCATTTCATCGTCCTCGCTGTCCTCATCCTCTATGTAGTCCCTTTCAAGGGCAGTGAGCTCCCTCGCATTTCCCCAAGGCTTCAGTCTGTCCGCTGCACAGACATTCTCATACGGGATCTGTGTGACCTGTGTCACTGGAGTGTCCTTCACTAGATAGCGATCCCGTCCAAGCACTTGTTCAATGATGTAGGGCCCTCTGAAGCGTGAGATGAGTTTGCGAGAAGTTCCTGTTGGTGGTGCATTCCACTTGCACAACACGAGATCACCCTCCTTGTACACATGAGGTGCTTTCTGCGTATCATTGTGCTTCTCTGCTTGTTTCTCCTGATACTCAGTCATCCTCTTTAAAGCGGCGCTGCGGATATCCGGCAATGGTTCTTGGAACTCCCTATCATCTGATGTGTTTGTGATGGCGTTTAGAAGTTTGTTCTTCAAGATGTTCCGTGGTCTGTAACCCATGAGTAGCATCTGCGGAGATTCCCCTGTGACTCTATTCTCTAAGGAGTTCAACGCCCATTGCACTGCTGGTAGATTTTGGGCCCAATTCTTGCCAGTCTGTTCATTCGAGAGGCTTCTTAGCGCGTCGTTGACTATCCTGAACATTCGCTCAATCTGTCCGTTCGCTCTAGGAGTGGCAACTGCAACCGGTGCCCTCTTGATGTCGTACTCCTTGCAGAACTTCTTGAATTCATCAGATTCGAAAGCAGCACCTTGATCGCACACTAGTACTGCTGGCATGCCAAAGAACTGAGAGGCTTCCTTGATGACATTGATTGCTGCCTTTGACGTTGGGGACTTTACTGCTCGGAGGATGGTGAATCGGCTAAACGCATCAATAAGGCCGAAAATGTGACCTTTCCTTCCATTCTCATCGAAAGCTCCACAGAAGTCAACATGAATGACATAGAATGGAATGGGTTTCTTCTCCACAACAAAATGCTGGCGATGATTCTCATCTTCTCCTGGTTTGGACAAGTCGCAGCTCAAACATCTGTCAATGAACTTCTTCATGTCATTCCTCATTCTTGGCCACCAGTAATCCTTCCTCAGTTGGTTGAGGCAGCTGGTGAGCTCTCTGTGCCCCATATCATTGTGTACTGAGTGCATGACATTGTATCTCACACCTCTAGGAACATAAAATCTTAGTCCTTTCTCTGTCTTGAAGAATACTCTTCCATCAGCCAATTCAAAGTCTTTTCGAATTTTCTTCTCATCAGCCTCACCCTCCAACTTGTCTTCCAGTATATCCTTGATTCGACTGACTTCTGCATCCTTCAGTTGTAGAGCAATCACCCAGTCGTCATTTTGTGTGTAGAGACTCAGAACTCGTAAATCCTCTTCCAGGCTATCTTCCTCATCGTCGGTGTCATCTTCGCGGTCTGGTGGGTGTCGACTCAGGGCATCAACGTGAGCCATGCGCTCACCAGGTCTGAACTTTATGTCGAAGTCAAACTCCATGATTGTGTTCCACCATCGTGCAAACTTGTCGTCCAACCTTCTCGCATAGTGTGACTGTTTGAGAGTGTTGCAGTCGGTATAAATGGTGAAATGGCGACCCAGCAAATAGTACTTGAACTTCTTCAGCGATTCGACTACAGCCATCGTTTCCCAATGATAGCTGGCGTGTTTCTTCTCATGTTCCTTGAGAGCACGACTGAAGTAGGCCACAGGCATTGGATTGCCATCCCTGTCGATCTGCAAAAGAACTCCTGCTATTCCTACCTTGCTGCCATCGCAGTGGAGTTCATGTTTGGCGTCTCGGGAAAATAGTGTGAGGACTGGTCGATTACATAAGGCTGTCTTGAGATCGTTGAATGCCTTTTCTTGCTCATTTGTCCAGATAAGTGTCGCATTTTTCCGTGTCCAAGCTGTGAGAGGCGCTGCTCGAGCTGCAAAGTTTGGGATAAATCGTCGGAAAAATCCCACTAATCCTAGGAATCGACGCACACCCTTTACAGCTGTTGGCCTCTTGAACTCTTCCACCGCTTGCGTCTTCCGATTCCCTGGTGAAATTCCAGCCGGGCTGATCTCATGTCCCAAGAAGGTCACTTTGTCTGTGATGAACTGGCATTTCTGTGGATTCAATGTAAGATTGTTGGTGGTTAGTTGTTGGAAGATCCCTTCCAGAATCTTCATGTGCTCAGACACATCCTTTGTGATCACCAGAATGTCGTCCACGAAACAGATGATGTTGTCTCGTCCCAGTGGATCCAGTACTTTAGACATAATTCTCGTGAATACCGCAGGGGAGTTTGAAAGTCCAAAGGGAACTCTCTTATACTGGAATAGACCATCTGTAGTGATGAATGCTGTGTACTTCCTACTCTCAGGTTCAACTTCCACCTGGTGATAGCCCATGTAAAGATCCAAGCATGAGAATATTTTCATACCACTGAGACGTGCCAGTTCCTCTTCTATCAGTGGCATAGGATAATACTCCTTCCTGATACACTCATTCAACTTCCTGTAGTCCACGCACATTCGAATATCACCGGACTTCTTCGTGTGGACAATGACTGGGCTGGCATAGTCGGATGTTGAAGGCTCAATCACATCCGCCTTCAGGAGTTCATTGATCTTCTCTCTGAGTGGTTTCTTGTACTCACTAGGTACGCGATACGGAGCATATCTGACTGGTGTTTTGTTCAACAACTCGATCTTGAGACTCTCCACACGAGTCAGGCCCAATTCTGCAGTGCTTTTGGAGAAACAACCTCGATACTTGTTCATGAGAGCCTTGAGAGTTTGCTTGTCCTGTTCAGTTGCTATTTCTCCCACGATTACGTCACTACTAGTCAGGGGTTCCTGTGAAGTAATCGCCTTGACCTCACTTGTGATCACCGCCTTCGTCTGTCCAGGATTTTTGAGATCAATTACGGTTATTCCATCCTTCGTGACAATTGTGACCAGTTCATTCTCATCAAAGAAATCCTTGCCAATAAGAATGGCCTCCTTCTGGGCGGAATCTGGAACGATATGAATGTTAATCTTCCGAGAAAAATTATCGAGAGTCATTATTTGGGTGGTGCTGCCAAACGAGTAGATTTTAGCCCCTCCGTACGCCACAATGGTCGATTTCTGGTCATTAGCATTGATTCCCAACTCCTCAGCCACTGTTTTCTTCATTAAAGTGCAGTTGGAACCCAAATCAATAAATGCTGTGTACTCCTTCCCACGGATGACGACCTTCTTGAGCAACTCATCTTTATTTGGTCGGGTGGATGTCGCTCTATCCACCCTAGCGTGAAAATCCTTCTGCTGTGGGCAGTCACGGATCAAATGATCAGGTGATCTGCACAAGAAACAGAGTCTAACGGTCTTCTTTGTGTCCTTCGTCTCCTCGCGTGGCTTGCTCTCCGTGGCTGGCTTCTTCTCCCGATTGTTGCCACTGGAGGAAGATCCTGAATGCCTTCCAGTATTAGATGAATTGGATTGGTGGCGAGATCTGTCTCGGAAGCTACGTCGGTTGTCTCTATCATCAGAGCGGCGCCGTGATCCGTAGGAGTCATCTCGGCGACGGTGTTGCGTTGGAGAACGTCGGCGATCATGCCCTCTGCGAGATGCGTCGGTGGTTCTGGCACGAGAGGAATGAGATTCCTCATGAGTATTCGCCTTCTCAATCCTCTTCATCGTTTCCAATAGCACAGGCAAGGATGTGTAGGTTCCAGCTGCCAACACACTTCGATCCTTCTCATTGCGTACACCCCTGATAATGTACGAAATCGTGGATTTATCGTCCAACTTGATCCTCTTCGCTAGACTCAACTGATCGAAGTAATATGCTGTGACAGTCTCATTCGGGCCTTGGCGACGCTTGTTGAGCCTCCTGTGAAACTCCGTGTGATCAAGGACGGTAGGGAAATTCGCCTCCAATGCAGTCACAAATTGGGTCCACGTGCGGATATCATTTTGGCAGGCACTATACCATTGCTTTGCCGGTCCCTTAAGCTTCAAAGTTGCTTGAAGTAGCTTCATCTCATCACTCACTCCGAGACGAGAGCACAAATTATTCACTGTTTCGATCCAATGCTCAGTCTCCATATTGTCTTTCCACTCGGGATCAAAGTTGGGTAATAGTCTCTCCAACTCTTTGGTGCCTACACGCACTTCAAGCCCCGAGCCACCCACAGAGGCCCTCGTTGGAGGAGGCATCGCGAATCCTGTTTAGAATAAATCACACGAAATGCGCAATTTGTCTCAATTGAAATTTGCCCAAAGTTACTGCGCACAATCTCTTACCTCAGGGAAATCACCTTTTTCAATACAACTTTTCCAAGAAAAATGATTTTTTCCACTCTCAATCAAGGGCTATTACGATCAGGACAGTAATGTGTTAACTCAATTGGCTCAAAATCAGGGAAATTTTGCAGAAAAAACGATTTGTTACACAGAGATTTAGCGTGTGCTCACCTTCAGCGTCGGCAATTGACTACTGCGCAGCTGAAATAAAACAAGATGGCGCACCACTTTTTCACACGCACACACTCTCGCATCACCCAATAGAAGGCCTTCTCACTCATGCGATCGCACTCACACACACATTTCTGTACTCCTTCTCTCTCTCTCTCGCGCATCACACGATCATACCATATCCGCATTGGTGTGTGTGTGTGAATTTCTCTCCTCGTGCGTCGTCGATGGCGTCCCTTTTTCCTGCTCACGATGCTATTCCGCCATCTTGCGCATTATGACGTAATTCCCACTGGAGCTTCTCTTCAGCCCATCGTCATCAGGCGGTTAGGACGTACAAATTTCTCGAACTTCGCTTAGCACTCGATAGAGGCGCTAATGGGCGGTAAGATGATTTCGAATCATTCAAGTCAAGGGGTTCTCATTTTAGAAAAAAAAATGTACTCTAAGCGCAAAATATCTGATTTTTTTTTAGATTGCAAAAACTCGATATTTCATTATTATAAGAATTGATTAATAGTACATTTATTACCTAGGATGAAATAAAAATGTAATTGATCATAAAAACAGTGTATTATAAAATCATTTTCACATCAAAATAAATTATTAAATGCAAATATCTCGAGAATGCCATTATACCTTTTCTAAAAATTTCAGTATGTTGTAACTGAGCTCGAGACCTTTCAAATGAGGTAACGTACTAGTCTGTACATTTACCTTGACCATAGGTTTTTCAAGGTCAAATGTTTAAAACAGCGA
>CAKKOB020003088.1:0-10062 GCA_918844115.2 Phlebotomus perniciosus
TTTGGATTAAGTTTTAGAGCTTTTCATATTTGTAGAGCTTTTCCCTAATGGATAAATTTAAAAGCTTTCAGTATAATTCGTGAGCTTTCCAAGATAATTTATGAGCTTTTGCCATTTTGAAGAATAAACAAAAAGAATTGAAAAATAGTATTTTTTTCGATTAATAAAGCTCTGAAAGTTTTTTTTTAAATTCTAAAGAAGTTTGAAGCTTTATTTAAGCTTTTGGATTAAGTTTCAGAGCTTTTAATATTTCTAGAGAGCTAATTTTTATTGAATTTGGGAGCTTTCGGGATATTTCGTGAACTTTTCAAGATAATTTGAGCTTTTGGAATTGTGAAAAATAAATGAAAACCTTAAAAAATCAGAACTTTTCGATGAAGTTACTGAGCTTTTGTAAAAACCTCCCAATCTTTCAATAAACTAAGCTCCCAATGAGCTTTAATAAAGAATGGTAAAAGCTCAAAGAAAAGACATATAGGAACATATTTCATCCAGTACATACCCTTGTGAATAGCTTTGTGGAGAGAATCAATATGGAAATTCTTCAAAAAGACATTTTCTCTGTGATGATAAAAAGAAAAATTGTGATGAAGAAAAAGTGCATCAGAAAGAGATTTATAACAACATAGCTTTCTTTATATTTACAAGTTTGCTCTTTTGCAAATAGTTGATATATCCAGTGACTCCTTTCAAGTCACAAATGTTATTTGAAAATAAAGTTAAACCATACTCACATCTTGTAGTCTGTAGCAGTCACTGTTTATGACCATAATTATAATTTCTCTTGCTGCTCAAAGCAACTCCACTTCAAAGAGTTGCATATCGAGTGCATTTGACAGGGTAGCGAAGGAGTGGAAGCGACTCCAGCCCGAGATTTTCATATCATAAACTGAATAATAATGTACCAAAATCTCATATTTTATACCAATAAAATTCACTTTTGACCATAAAATGCTGATGTATCAAAACGCATTGGAAATGCAAGAGTGACAAAATGATTTGCAAGAAAGTGTTTGTGTTATAAAATAACATAGAAAGGAGAAATTTATTGCAGAGTGTCAAAAAAGTCTTCCCTCGGCAACAAGAACCAATGGAACTTTCTAGATCCTCCTAACACGTTCAGCGTCTCTGTTTTTACAGCGGTGATTTTTAGGGATTCACAGTTTATGCCATCAAATGAACAGGAAAGTTGATTCAATGCTGCACGTCCGGTTGTTCGTTTGTACGTCCGTTAGATGTTCAAAGGTTGCGATTCTTTTTCAATCAGGAGGATAAGAATTGTGATGTCTAATTTCAAAATTCTGCCAGTTTGTCCGCCATTTTGAAAACTTTAAAATATTATTTTAAAAATAACTCGGCTTCTATAGCTCAAACCGGGCTCAAATTTCAAAATAATCTACCTTAGATTAAAGACTTTCTTGCGAAAAGTTATTTTAAACAATCTTTCCCACATTCCCAGTTTACCTCAAGAGAATCCCAACGTCTTTAAGCCCAGCCCCCTCAAGAGACTTATGACGTGCCTTTCGGGCTGATGCAACACAACCAAAAAAATGCATTGGACTGAAAGAGATGTAATTTATATGGGCTTTGCATGCAGAAGGGCAAGGAAAAAAAAACTGAAATAATAAATATTCTCTCCATGGTGAGGTGTTCTGACAATGGTCACGTTTACCACAGCATAAATAAAATATCAAGAACATAGTGCGTGAACAGAGGCAAACGAGATGGAGTGATGCAATGTCAATATCACTCTTTCGTTTTGAGCATACATATGTATACATATAGGGCGATAAGAGGCCGGCAGTTGTGAGATGGTTCTATACGTTTGCTGATGTGGATGTTTATTAGACGGAAGTTGAGAGTCTGTCAGACGAAATGAAGAATTTATTTTACAACCACATCATTCTTCCCTTTTTTTTTTTTTGATAAAATTAAACATTTTTACGCGATACATTGAAAAAAACAACTCCATGTCCTTGAGCATTAAAAATAAATAAAACTGAAAACATTATAGAGCGAAATTCCACTTGGGCAGAAGATTAATTTCATGTGGTAGCACATAATAAAAATTCTAGTTCAACCCATTTTGATGCTAATTTTATTAATATTTATTGGTTTATTGTTAACTCTATCAGTTCATGTTGACTTTCCTGTTCTTGGACGATCATATAAAAAAATGAGAGCAGAGCGCTGATAAAATTGGCAGAAAATATATTATCGCTGATAATGTGTAATCCGTCTAATGCCAATTTCCGAAGTGTAACAAACAGACGATAAGGCGATTTGTCGAGGAAGTGCGATTGACTCACATCACTGAATGTCTGGAGATTGCCGAAGCCGCGCAATGATGAGAAAAGCTATGGAACATTTTTCGTCACACAAGGTCATTAAGAGCGTAGAGAAAATGAAGTTTGAACAACCTTATTATGAAATAATTTACACTTATTACATGGTCTAAATTTAGAACTCCTTGATTTGATTGGAGGATCTAGACCTAGAGGTTAAGAGCATTCTATGTTTAAAAAATGCAGGTTAGAAAATGGATAGAACCGTTGAAATTGTACTAATTATAGATAGAGCTCGGAAGTTCTAAAACAAACTGAATTTTAGTACTTGAAAAAAGGTTTTGAAACCCTCTTTGTTTACTTGAAGTACTAAAGAAAACTTCCAAAAACTTGTTAAAAATAAAAAACTAACAATAAATCTAATTTTTAGATGTCTATAGTTTAGTACTTTGTTTAGAACTATTTTACAGATACCGGTAAATCAAAAATTTGAATGATTGGAAACAACATACTTTAAATTTTAAAATTCCTTCAAATTGTTTTTTCTATGTTCAAAAAAGCAACTAAAACTAAGTTACCTACCTACTAGATTTTAGTACTAATTATAGTTCTAAAACTTCTTCAGGATTCCATAGACTTAACACATATTACATTCTATATAATACCTATTTAATTTTAATATTATTTACCTATCTCATTTTAGAAAACAGTTTTCAAAGCTTAATTTTTGATGTTCTTAAAACAATTTAAAAAATGAAAGATCTAAGACTTAGATTGTCATAAAAACGTAAATAATGAAAAAAGAAACATTTTCGTTCCTTTAAACTAACTAAAGAAGCATAAAATAATCAAAATCTTTTTATTAATTATTCAAAAAACAATCTAATTTTTTATAAGTTTGTATTTTAGTACTTTGCTTAGAACTATAGTACAGATAACTGTAAAAAATTAGTATACTCTACAAAGATTTTCAGACCTTTCTTTGGACTATCACAGAAGTTTAAAGCACTTCTAAATATTCTTCTTATGTCTAAAAAAGCAAAAATTAGATTTTAGTACTAGATACGGTTCTAAGAAATGTTTAGGACTCCACAAACTTAGTACATTTTACATACTACTTACTTTTAGCATACCTATTCGTAAAAGATAGTTTTCAAAGCTTCGTTTTTGATATCCTAAAATAAATCTTTAAACAATCTTTAAAAATAGTTAGATCTAAGACTTAGTACTTTCAAAATACATAAAACAAGAAAATCATCTTAATAAAGCTTTTTTTAAGCTCCTACATTAAACTTTAAATAAGTTTCATTCCTTCTACGTTAGCACCTTTAGTTCTTAACATCATCATTCGCGTATTTTATTCACGTTAACGGACTATCAAACATTATCCGCGTGTTTTTTTGTACATTCGCGATCGAATGTAGCACGAGTTCCTCTGGTGATTCTTGTACAAACAGCACCCAAGAGAGAGCATCCAGTCTATTCTTGACTATCTTTCAATTGGTTCTTAATAAATTATATCTATTGTTAATGAGTTAACACATTGGGTATTTCGTGAAAAGCATATAATTAGTTATTTACACATATCCTAATCACTTATGTCAACAGACACCAGCGTGTAAATAAATAAAGTTTACTTGGGCCAGAGGTAATATTTAGCGAATGAATTAATATTTTCACCGTCCTCCATGCCATATATAATATATGGATGTTTTTTTAAGAACTTAGAACCCAGTGAAACCAAATTTTACCCAATATTCGCTAATTTGCAGCGTCCATTTCACGATTGTCATGGCGTTGTGTGTGTCGACTTTTTGCATTTTGCGTTACAGAGTGTAAATGGAGAAGCGGTGGGTACATAATGTAACCCATTGGGATCCACTATATATAGTGAGAATGTTTATCGACACAGTGCTTGAGCGCTATATTGAAAACAGAAACTATATACTTATGTATACCAGTAGATATTCCATAAACCATAAATAACTAAGATATCCAGCTGTTTCTGGTTCAACTTATTTCCACCACTTTATCATCGCAAACCAATATAAATGTGAGTGAAGATAGAGTTTTTGGAGTGCCTAGTCATAAAATTTATTGATCTTATTTTTAGTACTTTGTTCCATATTTAATTGGATTTCCAATCAAATCAATTGATTCTTGAGCATGTAACCTTTCACGTTTGCCGAGGAGATTGGCGAACCACTGGTTTTATGATTTAGCATTTCAGGTGTGACTGTACCATGGATGCTGGGGCGATCGATAATTTTGCCAACAAGTAACAATTGTTGGGGAAAATTGTTCCAGCACAAACATAAATATTTGATTGTGATTCTATTTCACGAGATAATATTTGTGAAAATATTGCGAGACCCACGCAGAGATGCTAAAAGTGGTGGATGAAAAACAAGAACTGGTTCAAATTAAGGTGAGATTAGAATATTTAGTAAGTACAAAATGAGTCATCCAGGAGCAGAAATGGGTCTCAACTCTCTAACAACATATGAAAAGATGCTGCCAATAATCTTTTATGCAAATGTGTATCAAGCAAGAGTTTTGCATAACAAATTTACATTTGGGAGCCTCACTAAACGTAGGAGAAATACGGAAAAACAGTCACAAACTTGATACATAAAACTATATAGATATCAAGGGGGAGATGTTTGGTTTAAACGGTGTACAGCACTTCCAGTAATTCCCAGATAAAACAGCATTTAAAGTTCGAGGAATTCTCTACAAATTTTTAAAATCAAGTCAAATTTTGCAGGATTTTCAGAGGATTTCTTTTAAAAGTTTTAAACTGTCTTCAGAAAGCACAAAAATATTGATAAAGCTTAAAAATCTAAACAGGTTTCCCTTGTAAAGTTTAGGCGCGTTTTGGAAGTTAAAAGTTTTACAAAATTTTCAAAATCTCGCAGATTTTGACAGAATTTCTACAGGATTTTTGAAAAACTTTGAACTTTCTTTTGAGCTTCCTTCAAAAATCTCAAATTTTTGTCTTCAAAGTATTGGAACTTTCTGGAATTTCTGATGCTTAACAAAAGAATTCTTATAGAGCTTTAAACAATCTACAGAAAGCTCAAACAATTGCTAAAAGCTTGAAAACTGATCCAGGTTAAAAATTTTCTTCTCTTTAAAATTTCAGAGCTTTCTTTAAATATTTTTTAGAAGCTTTACAGAACTTTCATAATTTCGTAACTTTTTGCAGAACTTTCATAGGATTTCTTAAAAGCTTTGAACTTTCTACAGAAAGCACAAAATTTTGTCTCCAAAATATTGGAGCTTTTTGGTGTTTAACAAAGCTTAAAAAATATCACAATCTTGTAGAGTTCTCGTAGGATTTTCAAAAAGCTACGAACTTTACGTAAAAAGCTCAAATATAATGATAAAGTTTTAAAATTTATACAGGATTCCTTTATTTTTTTTAAGTTTCTGAACTTTTTGGAATTTCGTTAATAGCCCTACGAAACATTAAAAATTTCGTAAATTTTTGCAAAAGTTCCAAAAGATTTTTCAAATCTCTAAATTCAAAGTTCAAAGCTCTAAAAAATTATAGTTCCTAAAAAGAAATTTTTCAAACTTTATAGAAGCTTTCGTTTAGAATTTCGTTAGAAGATTTAAAAAAAAATTCAAAATCTCAGTAATTTTACAACAGAATCTAAAAGCTTATTTTAAAAAGTTTTAAATGAATACCTAAAACCTCAAGGTGTTCCAGAAGCTATTCAAAATTTTTTAATGTTTGTTTTTTTAAAAGCTTCTTTCAAAATTTACGGGTCCCAAATACCCTCGCACACTTCTCTTCATCTGTACACCACTTTCCACCACAATAGCCCCCCTTGTGATACATATAAAAAGCCAAATTAATTAAGTATCATGTTCCAAAAACCTATTCAAATTATCTGGGCAGTGCGATTGGAGGAGAAGGAGAAAAAAAGCTGTGTTTGGTTCTTATGTGATTGATGGCTTCTGGTAATACAAAAAAAACCTCTCATGAAAAACAAAATTTGCATAAAATAATTGAAATTCATAAATTAAACATGCTCACATGCAATTTTCATTATGATTTAGTCATCAATTTGCGTTGGATTGAGTGTCATCATCTGAATATGATTAACAGAGAAATTATGATTAATTACGATGTGATGGGAAAATAGTAAAGAAACAGTTCTCGGCTGATAACGCGTTTGCTCTGGCGAAAATTAATTTGCACGCCTGAAGTACATGTAGAACTTTATCACTGTGACATGAAAGAGGGAGAGATAAAGGGGTGAGACAAGTGTTTGCAGAAAATAGACTATCGAGATAAGACATTATCTCGTATCTTCCACGTCTTTTTTTTCTTTCCTCGTTCTTATTTGAAGAGAGATGTGACACTAATTTTTGCTACATTTTCAGCCAGAAATAAATGGCGAAAGAAGGTAAATATGTGCTATGGTATTAACTTTCCTCAATGATTGCTTTAGATATTGTTATCATCTGTGTAATTAAATTAACCACCACTGCACATTCAAGTACTCCTCGGGGACCTCAACTGGTGGATCATGGAGTGTTTATTGAACCATTATCACTATTTAATCTGATGGATAAACATGGAGCGAGAATATCTCTAATTGCATTGTCCTAAGACAACGCGAAAGTCATTGTGGCTAATGCCATTTGCTTTGCTATCAAACACTAAAAGGATGTTTCTTATGAGATTAGAAGCTATAACTTTTTTTATATACTGGCTTGTAACAATAAATTGTTTTATAGTGTTTTTTAGTTGGTGTTTTCTGGAAAAATTTCATCCACAATTGTTGAGCGTAAAAGAATTATAGCCATATGATAAATTTCGCCCAAGATATGATAATTACCCGTACAATGAAGCTCTAAATGGTTTCCGCAAATTCCCAAGGCTGCGTTGGTGCTCATCAGTAATCATTTAACCTACATTGAGTTGATGTTTTGATGGAAGAAAAAAAAAACATGTTCAAATTGATTGAAATTTGAACATTTATTTTTCGCACTTTTGTGAATAAACACTTTGATAAGATATTTACTTCGCACTGAAAGATATTTCTTGGCTGTTTATCAATCAATGACCTTGATTGATCCGCCAAGAGTTCATTTTAATCGATATTTTGCAGATTTAGGGGGAGATTTTGTGAATTAAAACGAAATTGGGCGGGAAATTTCAAATTTTAAAGGTTTCTTTTATGTTTAACCAAACTTTTGTTAAATTGAATGATAGTTTAGTTAAATCAACAAATTTTAAAAGAAATCTGCATTGAAAATTCATTCCTTTTCATAAAGTTTAGTTGAATTGAACAATTTTCTTTGTTTTTTTTTTAAATAACCGTTTTTGTTATAATAACATTTGTTATAATAACCAACTATTTTTTTAAACATTTAACAAACTAACTATTTAGACAAACGTTTATAGTTTTTGTTGGTCATTTGATGAAAATCTAAAACTACCTTCTTGAAAATAAAATTGATCTTTTGCTGACTCAACCAAGCTTTTGGTTAACAGAACTTTTTCAGCAAAACTTTTGTCAAATTTAAGCTGAAGTTTATTATTTTGCAATTTTACTAACGAACTTGTGAGCCAAACTCGGTTTAAATCAACCAATACTTAGTTGATTCAACTGTTGAAATTTGTAAATTTTACTAAATATTTGTTAATCTAACTAACTGAATGTTCATAAAAAAAACTTTTGTAGTTTATATTTGTGATTTAACAAAAATGGATTTGCTGAAAACAAAAAAGTCTTTTGTTAATTCTACCAAGTTTTTTTTGTTGAATCAACCAATTTTTCTCTCTCTGTGTTTGATCCTTTCCTAACCTTACTTCCGAGGTTTCTAATAAACAGATTCCTATCATTTACCCTTCAAAGCTAAAATGAGAATTAACACTCCAATTACAAGCAATCTTTCCAGTATAATTTTTTTATTGAGTGTAAATAATTACTTTAAATTATGAATAGGAAAAAAAAACATCTCATTGTAATGTCTTGAATGGTTAACTCTTCTGTGCCATGAATGAGGTGTAATTGAAAGGACACTGGCTGGTGCAACAATTGAGATTAAAGACTAACATTTTATTGTTCGTCTGCCCCAACAAAATCAACATCAGATTTTTTTTTCTTCCATTTATTTCAAGAGTATAATTACTAATGTTGGATGTATTTTATCGTTTCACGAACATATACACATTATTTTAATGCCTTTTTTTTCGTTCCTCGTCTCACTGGAGTTTATTGTTTTATATTCCTCCCCCTCTTTTGACTCCACATTATATTCATTATCTCCAGTTTGATATGCACTGCGCTCGTAACAATAAGTCAGTGAGAAAATTGAAAATTTATTGTTTAAATTGCAATCTCGTTACATTTCAATTGTCTCTCTCTCTATCTCCTTTGGGCGAGGAAATGGCAAAATAGAAAAAAAATATATAAAAAGAATTGAACTTTGCGAGAAACGACTGTGCAATTAACAGTTAATTTGTTTAAACTGTTTCGACGGCAACAATGAGGTGTTGATGGGAGAATCGGCGGAGATGGAGGCATGATGGATGGGGGGTGGAAAGCAATTTCCTCCCCGCCCAGGATATGAGGGGACAACATTGTGTGAAGCAACATCAAATGGCAAATTGCAATACAAACAGAACAAACGACAAACAGGATTTAATGAAAATTAATTATTAATTCAAATGAAACACTTAGACACCTATTAATTTTGAGTAGTTCATCCAATTAAAGACACAATTACTGTTGGCAATTTACAGAAGCATCTCGCGTAGGTTGCCTGTCTCTAACCCATATGGCTTTAATTTCCGGAATATTTAAGAAAATGTTTTTATTAAGACACTTTTTTGAGTTGAAACGGGTTAAAGTTAGTCGGTATTACTAGATATAACTCATGAAAATGACTTGGATTTAGTAGGAAGAATTAAATCTTGTGTTTAGGGACTTTTCAATATTCTTTTGTTAATCTATGAATGAATTAGAATAAGTTTAATAGCTTAAAATTGTTTTAAACATGAAAATGTTTAGTTTTAATAAGAATTTTAAACTTATTTTGATTTTATTCTTATATCTTTCTTAAAATACTATAGTGTTTGAAAAGTTGTTTTCGAAACAATTTAACCGTTGGGCTGTTTGAAAACGTTCTTGAGTGATTGAAATATCGATTCGAGAAAACGTTTTTGGTTTTTCAAAAACAATTTAACCGTTTAAAAACTATTGAGATGTTTGAAAATGTTCATTGATTATTGAACTCATTTCCGGAAAACGTTTTTGGGTTTTTTAAAATAATTTAGCCGTTTAAAAACGATTGAACTGTTTGAAAACGTTCTTGGCTCTTTTTGAAATCGATTCCGGAAAACGTTAATGGCTTTTTGACAACAGTTTAGCTGTTTAAGAACTATTGAGATGTTTGAGACGTTCTTGACTGATTGAAATCGATTCCGGGAAACGTTTTTGGCTTTTTAAAAACAGTTTAACCGTCTAAAAACTATTAAGATGTTTGAAAATGTTTTTGGCAGTCTAAAATCATTTCCGGAACACGTTTTTTGAGCTTTTGAAACAATTTAACCGTTTAGAAACGATAGAGATGTTTGAAAACGTTCTTGGCTGTTTTTGAAATCGATTCCTGAAAATGTTTTTGGCTTTTCGAAATCAATTTAGCTGTTTAATACGATTGAGCTGTTCGAAAATGTTCTTGGATGAAATATTTTAGTTTTAAACTGTTTCAAATCGCACAAAAGCATTTTATCTCCTTGAAGGACTTCGCATTC
>CAKKOB020003091.1:0-10045 GCA_918844115.2 Phlebotomus perniciosus
AAACATTTTTCTCCTTGAGAGAAATTTAGGAAATGACAAAACCAACAAATAACTAAATCGAAATTCTAATCATTTAGTTTTTAATTAAACTCAACTCATAACAAAAGATGTCGACATGTGAAATGGTGACTTAAATGCCCCGTGGATGGATAGAAATATACTGGGTGAAAAAAAATGAGGCTGGAAGCAGAGTGGAAACAGAAACATTTCAGTCTCTCTGAATGAATTCACAATTTTCTATTTCGCAGACCGATTTTCAATTTTATTCTATTTTTGGCAAATTATCGAAGCTTCAGGGGTTTCTATTTTGTAGACTCTCATATACTATTTGGCATTCGCATTTTCCTGTGGCAGCAATTTTTCTATCAAGCTCCTCTCTCTCTCGTTTTTTTTTTGCCAATGTGCAAGACAGAGTGTGGCTCTTTTTTCCCGGCCACCAATTAACGAGACAGTGAATTTTGGATTCATCTCTCCTCAATCAGTGAGATTGGGGCAGCAGCACGAGTGGCTGTGACAGAAATTGTGGCGAGAAGGGCGAGAAGGTGAAATGACACGGAGAATTAATCGAACACGGAATCGGCGGCATTAATTGGCGTTGCTGTTTGATTTTCAATTAAAAGCAAATAAGTCAAAAAGCTGGCAATTATTTAATTGCCCCAGTGCGCAAGGGACTGCACTGGGTGGAGACGAGGGAGGCCTCCCAATAGATTTATTGGATGGCATGTAACACTTATAATTGTGGTGTAAAAGAATCAAGTGGAGCCACCGTTGGGAATCGAGCAAGCAGTTCGCCGATGCTTTTGCATAAAACGAGAAGAGTTTCACCATCCATCATTCGAGTCGCCGCTCTAATTGACACCTGTGGTATGTTAAACTGAATTCATCCGACTATTATCTAAGACTTTGAGTGCTCCACCACTCTAGAGATATGTGACATGATAAGCAAAATACTCTTCTCGCAGCTCCTTCATTGCTGCTGCTGTGGCCTCTTCTTTTGCACGATGATGAAGACGAGGAGGAGGAATATTCAGCTCAAGTCACTTGCTTCTTGCCACTTGAGAGAATGCCACTCTGGCCAAGAAATTGTCCAACACTCAGAGAAATCTTAGGAGCATATTTAAATTTTACAAAGTTCAGTTAGCCAATAGATGGCGCTCCTCGTGCTCAAACCAGCAAAATTCGAAAATGTATATAGCCAAGGATTCTCTATGAAAGTGGAAGAAGATTTTCACTAGACACAAAACTTTACAATATCTTAAGGCTCATTTAAAAAAAATTTAAAAATTGCAAAAATTTCTCCAGAAACTCTACGAAAAAACTTTGAAATTTCAATTACCTATTACTCAAAATTTAAAGAAGCTTATCAAAATTTTAAAAGATTTAATTAAACTTCAACCGGTTAAACCTAAAAAAAACTGACTAAATTGTTTTTCAAAAAATTGTTAAAATTTTGCAGAAGTTAAAATTTTTCCCAAAATCTTTTTGACGATCCCGTTTTTTCCACAAATAGTTTTGTATTTTTTAATTCCTTTTCTCTAAATTTGTAAAATTTTCTTTAGTTACATGTCCTTATACTATAAACTACTACATATTTTTCTTAGTACAAAATCCATGCTTGCAAAAAGCCCCACGATAGAGATGGTGATCGAAGGAGAAAGAGAAAGACAATTATGGTGATCTCGGTGGGATTCCCGCGCCAGATAAGCGAATAAATAAATGGATAATTGTTGATGATAAATCTGTGATAATGGGGAGCTTCTCGTTTAATTTATGCCACACACTCGCCGATGTTTCTCTTTTCAGCACCAAAACCTCGCAACAATTTCCAAGCATTAGAATCGTGTCCCGCGCACTCACCTTTAAAATGGGAAGCTCTCTCCTCTCCCCATAGTTTCATAGATAATTTATTTTATGTTTGGCCAATTTATTGTAAGTGTATCTCCATCGACTTGGAGACATACACACGCCATTCCCAGCAAAATTGTGTCTTAATTAATTTTACATTAAATTAACATAAAACTTGCGTTATGTGTGACTATTTTGAATCTTTCAACGGGCGCAAGCCTTTGGAGGAAAAAAATATGCGTAACTGTTAATTAAAATGAGATTTAAATTAAATCAATCTGATATGCTCATATAACTAAATCCACCCACGCTTTTAGCTCTATAGATTTTGGCTTCAGGGGAGGAGATATGGAGAGAGGTAGAAGCTTTTAGCGGTATGCTGGAGGCTATACTGAGCGGTTATAAATTAATATATTTAAAAGCAAATAAACACAAATTTTAAAATTTAATTGAAAGTCGAACAGTTATTTTATGATTTTTCAAGGAAGTCAATCAATTACAGAGTTTGACAATAAGCAAAATATTTTGAAAATTAAGTTTTAAAATTAACTTACTTTAAAAAATATTTCCTTTAGACACCTTCAAAATTCTTTCAATCAGTTACAAATCAGCTCCAGTTTTGCATCAGGACTAGAGCAATGTCGTATTGGTAACAGTTTACCTTTTCCAAAGTGGTTCTGTATTAAAATCGAACCCGTGCGAATGTGGTTGAAATAAAAAAGACAACGGAAGGAAAAAAACAACAAGTTTAAAAATTATTGCTATACGCAAATTAATTGAATTTACTGTAGGTATATAATAAAAGAAATTAAATGAATATTTCAGATGGGGAGGTGAAACAGCACCAGAGAATTCTTTCAACTACATAAAAATGCCATTAAAATTTCTGGATCTTGGTCGATTCTACACCAGTTGCGATTAAGATCTTTATTGGTGGCTGGCAATGTCGCAATGGACAATTCGTGGTACTTGCGGGACACTATCTGATATCAACTTCTCACATGAGATGGTCTTCACTTCCTGTTCTCTTACTCTGGTCAAGCCTTGTGCCAAGCACGCCGTGTAGTTTGGAAAATAATTTAGAGGACCCAACGTACATTATTTAATTATTAATTTTGGCCGATAGATGCATAATTAATTGACTCATTTATTGATTCAATAATACACTGGCTCACGTACTCTCTACCCATTTATGGTGGATGAATAAATAATTCAATAATAAAATATCTACCCAGCACCCCAACTGCCGCAACGCCTCTCTGTGGTAAAATGAATTTTTGCAATTCCGGAACATGGTAAAAATTTTATTTGTGGTCCCCATGCCCAACATTGGCAGCAGAGCCGATTTTTATTGTGAATTTTTTAATATTGAAACTCTATATTTTATTCAAATATTGAGAATTTTATTAATTACAAAAGATGAATCATTTGAAGTTATTTTATTATGGGGTTAATTTAATTGGGAATATCGACTCGATGAGATTTTTATATTGCGCATTTTTGTACGGGATTTATAATTAAAATTACCAACAATGTATAGTTAAAATCACAAAAGAACATAATCCCTCGCTGTGTAAATTTCCTCACGCAATTCAATTTATTCTATCTTATCTCTCAATGCACCTTAATTCACGATTACACCTCGTGAGATATTTCTTTCTGTCATTTTTTTAGCGAAAAAAGAGATGTGCAAAATGTGTCATAAATAAGAAAAACAGCGTAAAAGTTCGTAAAAACATAATCTCGTCGAGCTATCCCCAAAATAAATTCTCTCTTTGAATGGGCAGTTGAGTTGAAAATTCGAAGAAATTCTGAGTTAAACCCAGCTAAAAAAGGCGTTATTGTTAATTTGCAAGCACCCAAATGGATTTAGTAAGTTGGACTAAAGCGTACTTAATTAAAACGATGGAGAAAAATAGAGATAAAAGGGCATTTAATTATTCTCAACACTTGAACCATCAAATATTTCTCGTCAAAACATGGCAATGAGAGAAGCGGAGAACCAATTGCTGGGTCGAGAGGAAAATATACCGGCGAAAAAGTAGAAATAAATTAAATTAATTACCTAATCAAGCGCCGTGCGGTTCCCATGACCTTTGAAATGGGATTTTGGTCGTTTTATTTTACGCGAGTTTTACACTTCTTCATTTTGCTCCCATATGTATATTATATATAACTACATGTATATATTTTTCTTCCACACTTTTTCGCCATCCATCGCCTGGAATCCCCGCAAAGTGTCCAATTGCCGGACTGATATGCAGAGTGGACTCATGGAAATGCTTCAGGAAATGCTTCGTTGAGAAATCCGTGAAATTTTTCGGTAGCTATATAGGCTTTATTTAAGACGAAAGCGCAGTGTTGATGTGAGACATGTGAGACAACTCACCAGATAATTAACATAGTTTAGACGAGATGAAACTTTTATCTTTCCCGGTTTCCCATTTCAATTTTCCCCTCACTTCGCCAACGAAATTTATTATTATTTCAAGAAATTTCTTCAATTCTCAACACTGAAAGTGTGAGAAATGTTTTGGAAGTGAGTTGTTGGACTCTGCACTGTGCTCGAGATTGTTTTCTTAAAAAATCAATACAACATGCAACAAATAATAGTGGGTAGTGAGTTCAAATCCCAGGGCGGTCAAGATTTTTCCCCTGGCTTTCCGGGTAAACTGTCCAGTGATGATTACAAAAGCCAATAACGGTTAAAAAGTAATCTATCACATAAATTACAACTTTTATTTGAAATATCAATGTATTTTCTTTATGGAATTTTAGATAAAAATTAATGTTTTCGATGCGATTATTTAGTGAGCATTGAGCAATGAGTTCTAACAAGAAATGTCTTACAAAACACTGTCGCGTATGCCAACAACTTAGGAAATAAATAAAAATCAACCTCTTCATTTTATTTGACTTGCGCTGATTTACGACTAAACTCTATAATCGCAATGCTTACAAACTTAATGCCCTCTAGCGACAAATAGACTCTAAAAAGTTCTCTGATGAGATAACATGTTTCGAAATGGTGCCAATTTCGTCACTTTGGAGAGAAATCAGTGAATCACCGCATTGCTCATCTTGGCGAACCAAGCCCGAGCAATAAAAGGTGCTTTGCGTGAAGTTCACCAGTTGGGGACACTCCTTTGTGGAATTGGAGGTGTCTCTTGCCCCAATAAGCGCGTCATTTCTGCAGAGTCAGGTATTTTAATAAGCCCTGAGAGCAAGTGTCCGAGATCGTTAAGAGACATTTTTGAACTTTAATTAGGCAACCATATAGACTTGTGGTGAGACACTCTGATATCCGATTGATGCGTATATATTCCTCATGAGAAGAACTTCATGGCTCACGGGAGATTTGGCGCGAGACGCGAGAGATTGAGAAGAAGAAGAAGGACGGGGCATAAAAGAAGTCACGGGACGACCATTTGGATGTGGCTGCAAGTGTTCGTTTGTATTCTAATTAGCGAGCCGTCTTAATTATGTTTAAGTTATAGCCTTTATTGCGTAATAAATAAATCACTCGCTGTCCAAATTGTTCGTCAACAGGAACCTGAACAAAGGCCATAGCGAAGACGATGGGTAGAAAAAAAGGAGGGATGAGCCGCATGATTTTCTCTGAGCAAGTGCATCCAAATCATCTCAGCGGCATCAGAAATGCCTCCCATCGCCAATCATCAACTCACCCACCTTGGCGGCTCTTGACGCAACACAGCAAATTCTCCGGCCAATACCAACGATTATTATTAGTCAATTAACTTTTATTGATTGTTTTTAAATACACGTCTCTCGCGATGGCATCGACGCATTTGCGATAAAAGTGACCATTAGTCACGCCGAGACTTAACTTGATGATGACTGATTAGGTGGTAGGGCAAATGCAAGATTAATAATGTCAGGTTCGACTGATGGGTGGAAAAAAAGAGATCAGCGAAACTGTTTGAAAATTATTGATTTCACTCCTGATTTTTATGATGGATAATTTTGCTCATTTGCCTGAGCTTTTTCAACACAGACTCTCCTGTCCACATTGAAATATGTACACCCAGTTGATTGGAACAAGAAACGCAGTGAAATTAATTTTTATTGTTAATTCGCGCTGAAATAAAGATGAAATTAATGGCAAATGTTCGAGACGCAATCGTAAAAATTCTCTTGCAATTGTATGCCCCTTTTTAGTCGTCTCTAACACTGCTTAGAAGATTTATTGAGACCATTCGGGCCAAAATGATGACGCTGAGAGTCGCATGTAGTAGTTTGGTAATTGAGACAATTTAAAGGGACTTTTTTGAACAATTATCGAGTTGTTTCTCGACTTTTTTATTGTATCTAGCTTTTAAAATACAAAAACGGAATATTATTTCCAGATCTTATGATGTTTTTTGGTTTTCTAGTTCTTAATCTCACAAAAAAAATATATATTTTGAAAGCTTTAAGATTATATTTGTCCATTTTTCCGAATTTTTGTAAAAGTAAAGTGAGTGAAATATCAATAAATAATAATATTCTTAAAATATTGTTATTTACACATTATTGAAAGTCATATAATAAATTGATTATTATATTACAAAAATCAACTTCTAAAAGTTTTTTTTTTTAATAATTTTTAAACTGCTCCTAAACTTATCACCCACACTGTATATCCTGGCAAAGACAAGAGCCAATTCCTTATGAATCTTCCCAAGTCCCCCTTTTGCGAACCTCGACTAAATGTATAAAAAGCTGGAAGATGAGTTCTAAAGCAATATCCCTCTAATAATTGTAATTACTTATCGAACACATGTTTTTATGGTTCCACTTTTAATGTGGCGATCACTTTTTTAATGAGCCCCATTTTTATTCGCAAAATATCATTGTGTCTCTCGTGCACGGTTGGACTAAAAACTGTGTATACGCAAGAGATATAAATTAATGACAATTTTATTGCTGACATGCTGCAGGTTTTTCCGCCAAAAAGACGTGTTCAAATGAAATTGCCCAGTGCTGGCAGAGAGGCTGAAAAGCTGGATAAAATGAGCATTAGGATGAATTCTGGTAAAATGTGGAATTATAAAAAAAAATAATTAGGTACAAATTTATGAGTGATAATTGCACAAGTTGTCCGGGATTTTTTCGTATGCCCCAAACCCAAATTAAAGGGGGTGTTTGTATTCAAGTTTTCATCCCCTGGCAGTTGAGCAAAAAAAAATTGATAGTTGAGTGAAAATTGTTTGCTATTTCGTGTTACTTATTCAAAATTTTATTCCACTCACTTCTTTTTGCCCGCCAAACACCCACTTCGCCGCGTCGTCCAGGAAGGCTATACTAATGGGATGGGATGATTGCAGAGCGTTTCTCTTTTTTTTTCTTCCACTCCTCCTGCACCATAAATGTGCTTGAGCATATCACATTTTTGTTGTTATATTCTGGTGGTGTTTGTGTGCCTCTATATAGCCAGCCAATTAAAAATTTTCGCTGCCTCGAACTAAACAACTTCACTTCTCTGAACGCTGAAAATTAGAGTTGTTCAAACTCTTGACTCAATTATCCCACTTCTCTCCCCGGACTCAACACTCTGAGCATATATATCGTGAGGGGTTCAGCGGACTCATCCCTCGACAACATTGTCAGGAGTTATGTCTACACCCGGACACTCCAGACCACCCACTTTCTATCGGCATAATGTGTAGTTTTTCTGCAATGGGTCGTGCGTGAGGGGTATAAATTTTCCCCCCTAAAAGCAGTGAAACTTTCACAATCCCTTCAACATCCGCTAATTTTGTTGCAGAATTTCCATCTGAAAAATTCCTTAATTTTCACAGAAGCCCACAAACTCTCACCTCTTGACATGCATGTCGACTATGGCTCTCATTTCCTCAATTTCCCTATTCACGGTTTTCACAAAGCCCTCGAGAGTATAACCAAATTCAGTCTCTCAGAGATTTCTGGCCAAAACACTCCTTTGTAATTTCACACGGAATCTCAGCGTCCTAAATCACTCGATTCCTCCTCTTCCCATTCTGAAATGCGTCTCTAAAGGTGTTCTTCGTCAAAATAGCCGCGATAGAAGTCACCTAATGACCAGCTGTCCGGTCGTCTTTGAAGTCACAGCCAAATTAGCACGTTCTGCAGATGAGGTGATTAGATGGGGCATTCATGAATTTGGATGGTGATTAGCTGGTGGACGAAGAAGCAAATTCTGGACATTTTTTTCCTTCAAATTCTCTGTTTTATCTGTCGTTAAGGGGAATAGCTGAAATCGAACTGGAACTATTGACAATGGAGATAATTGAGCGAAAACCGCGTGAAATTTTCTATTGAGAAACATTTTGGCTAATTAGTGGGGTTTTGTTGAGGATTCCAGAGAAATAGAGACTGATGGGATAGACGAATTTTTTACATTATAACATTTTCGTGAATTTTTATAGTAAAGAAAACTTTTTTTAACAGAAAATCTTATTAATTTTAAAAAATTACTGAAAAATAACGATTCCATAAAATTTTTCGAGAACAAAAGTCTGTCTTCGACTTACTTTAAGTACACTTAACTTCGCTCTTAGTTTCTTTTTTGATGCTTATTTTTTGTAAAGTCAGATACGGCTTAAGACTTACCATGGAACTTTTTTATTTGAGTATAATCTTCTTGTTTATCCACTTTCGGTTGGAAAGTGATTCAAACTTCAAACACCTTTACAAAAACACCATCTCGTAGAAAACTCAAATAAATTCAGAATCAACAGAGTTTAGAAGCAAGAGTGATATTTAATACGAATATAGCGAAATTTACACATTGTCGGAGAGATATTTTAATAAGCTAAAAATATATTGCGACCAAACAACAATTAGACGATTTCGCAAAATTTAATTAATTTAATTAATGGTTTTGATAGCCAGTCTTAATTAACCACGCCGTCGTCGTTTGTTATTTACTTGCTGGATGGAAATGAGAGCGAGAGACGGAGCAGCAGCATTTAAGTTCTATATGGCAACTCTCGTGGAGATACACAGAATTTAATGAGAGAAAAGTGCTGTGCCGAGGGAGGATGTAGTCAAGTTCCCGTGGTCTCCATGTTGTGTGCCTGGGCCTGGGCTTGTCTCATTTGCGACCCTCGGCTCGCCACCCCTTTCCGCCCAGGGAAGGTAGGGGCTCGGTATTTGTACAAGAACACCCGAAAATTCTTGCGTAATAAATAGTTGCCACGAGAGGAGGATCTCAGATGGGTCTCTGTTTTGGATCTCGACGCCATTGGCGATGCTGCAACATGAGATTGCCTGACTTGGGCGAGATTTATTAACAATAATTGGAATTTTCATTTTATGCCTTTACTTTACTTTACAACAATAATGCAATAAGGGAATCGCTACACCATAAGGCACACACCTTCCCACCCACAACCAACGAAATGGAAAGATGCTGCAAGTCGATGGAATTCGTACCAATTTCTTGAAATTCTTCTCAATCTGATTTTATCAATTAATTGGACCTCAAAAACATATTACAGTGCAAGGTCAATGAATTGAGTGCGTTAATGTCGATTAAATACCTAACAATTTCATGGTAGGTAAATGGGAGGATTCTTGAACTTGAAATCGTTGAAATATTACATGAAAGTCCTACAAAAATTTATGTAAAAATTATTTATTGTTTTTGCTAAATTTTTTGTTTCGAGTATATTTTTTTGTTTTCAGTTGAATTTTCATTTGTTTCAAGTAGAAATGTTTTGTTTTGAGTAGATTTTTGTTTTGAGTAGAATTTTCTTTAGTTTTGAATAGATCTTTTTGTTTCGAGTACAATTTTCTTTTGTTTCTACTTGAAAATTTTACTCAAAACAAAAGAAAATTCTACTCAAAACAAAAAATCTACTTGAACAAAAGAAAATTCTACTCGAAACAAAAAAAATCTACTGAAAACAAAAAATCTTTTTGAAACAAAAGAAAATTTTACTCAAAACAAAAAATCTACTTGTAACAAAAGAAAATACTATTCAAAACAAAAGAAAATTCTACTCAAAACAAAAAAATCTACTCGAAACAAAACAAAATTCTACTTGAAACAAATGAAAATTCTACTCGAAACAAAAGATCTAGGGGAAGGCCTTGAGGGATGGCACACAAAAATGATGTCCAAGTTATGTTATTTTTTGTGATTACCACACAAACCGAATCGATTCTCCAACTATGGCAAAAAATTCTCTTACTAACTAGGTTCATAATCTTGCCT
>CAKKOB020003092.1:0-10041 GCA_918844115.2 Phlebotomus perniciosus
CAAAGCGTTTTCTTTTATCATTTTTTTCTATAATCAACTAACCATTCCTTTACTAACAATATTGCCCCTCATTCGATTGTGACCGAACGAGTTTGAGGGGAAAAAACGCATTTCCTCAAGTGTACATCTTCAAACATCCCCCATGACAGACTTCCTCGCAGGATTCTGGTGGATGGGCGAGCAGCGGAGAATCCTTGGGATGAGGCGGAAAATGAAATAAAGGGAACTTGATGGGAAACCGAAACTTAGAAAAACATTTCCCCAAGTACCCAGAAGGGAAATTTCATGGTACACTTCACACATACCGCTTTCCAGTTGAGACTCACCGTCCTCCCCCGCTACTCCAAAAAAACCGAGAGGGAAGATGATTCTGATGATTCTCTCTGGGTTTTTTTCCGCTCTTCCTTCCTTGACGTTTTTTTTTGTTTATTTTTTATTTGTTGTTTTTAATACCACACACACAGTGGGAGGGAAAGAGAGGACGGTGCTCCTTCATGTCCTTTAGCCATGTGCTCACCCTCTGACTCTCAAAATGCTTAGAGATGTATGCTTTTTGTCTTTCCGGCCGTGACATTTAAAATGGGCCGGGTGAGAATGCTTAAAATTCAGCCACGGTGATAAGAGAGACCCCGCACTCCTCTTCAGACACACAAGATTTTTCAACCAAACAGCCCAGAAAGCCAAATATATAGTGAAACAGAGAAAATCAACAATTTCCACCCTCTTGAGAGTTCCCGTAGCCAGAAGGACTGGATGCTCTCCATTTGTGCCTCTGGGACAGACATACATAAACTGACGATGATTGTGGAGTGTTTAAGGCACTCCTCCTAAATTGCTTTACACACGGATATTTGCACTTTTATTTATACTGTAAAATATTTGGGAATCACTCACCGGTATACATGTTAAAGCCGAAGAACCTTAAGGCGATTTAGGGGAAATCTCGCGATGTGGTTTTGCTTGACGGAAAGAGTCAGGTTTAATTGAAAGTTTATGAGAAACTTTAAACTTTGAGGTCTCGAGAGGAAAATTTAACATTAATTTTCCGACACATGAGAAACTTGTTAATGCCTTGTAAAACCAAATTTATTAAGTGAAACATGTCTTAAACATTTCTCATAAATTTTTCATCTTGTGGAAATTTATGATTCAATTTGAAAATCTAAAGAGAAACTTAAAAAAAATTAACGAATTTCAGAACAATAAGCTCAAAAGTTCAATATAGGTAACGACTAGGGGATGGGTGGGCCATTTCGGACATGTTCGGCTATTACTAACTTAAATTATGCAAGAGGGAGACATTATGATAAGAACTGGTATTTGAAAAGAAGTGTATGTGAACTTTAACTTTAGTAATTTTGAAAGCTTCCTGGGAAGAGCAGGAGCTTTGGGAAGTTCTTCCAGAAGCTTAGAAATTTTTTGAGAGCTTTTGAAAAATTTCAAGAGCTTTTATATAAATTTCTAAGCTTTGAAAAATATAAGTTAGATTAGCTGAAAGCTTTCTAAAATTGATGTAAAGCTTTACAGAAATTTACTAGCATTTAAAAAATTCAAAAAATTTGCACACCTTTCGGATAATTTTTATAACTTAAAATATCCGCGTCCAATGCGAAATCTAAAGAGATATTTACAAACTTTTGAAGTTCACGCTAAGAATTTGCAAATTTTAGAAAGCTTCTGCAATTTTTTTAAGCTTTCACAGAAAGCTTAGAAACTTTTCTTAATCAATTTTAGAAACCTTTCTTAGAAAGCCTTTTATTTTGAAAACTTTATCAGAAAGCTTTAGAAATCTTTCTTAGAAAGCTTCTTAAAAATCTTTAGAATCCTTACTTAGAAAGCTTTAAACGTTTCTCAGAAAGCAATTTTGGTATGCTTGGAAAGCTTTCTCAGAAAACTGTTCTTGCGAACTTTTTTAAACAGTTTTTTTAGAAAGCTTTTTTTAAAGCTTACTTAGACAGCTTTCCCAATAAAGCTTTATAAGTTACATTTTTAGAAAGCCTTTTTAGAAAGCTCTAAAAAGCTTTCTTAGAAAGGTTTCATTAAAAGCTACCTTATAAAGTAAAATTGATGGGATGAAAGCTCTTCAAAGCTTTCGAATTGGAGCTTTAGGGATCTTTTGAATAAAATGTGAAAATGCTGGATGTGGTGTACGTCTTTCTGACAATATTTTCTCCCCCTTGAAATTATGTATTATTCTAATTTCAATATCTAATATGTATTATAGAAATCCTTTTCATAAATAATTTAGCTGTTAGTATTAATTATTTGCACCTAAGTTAAACATCTCATTATGAATTATTAAGTGGAATTAAGCATGTAATCACGTGTATGAGAAATATTGCGGAATTACCCTCGATTAATCATCACTCAACACTTCACGAAGTTAAAATGAAGAAAAGTTGAGGGGAAATGAAATATGGAAGTGCGCAACATTTGAGCAATTCCTGCCGGATGATTTGGGTTTTGATTAAATGCACAATTAACATGTTTTCCGCATTTAATATTAACAAGTAGAGTAATTACTTATTACTTCACGTATATGTTTCGGGGAAAATCTTTATTTATTGATTCTTCTGCTTCGTTCAACAATGATAGGAAGAAACATCATAAGAGCCTCTTTGAAGATTTTGTGGAGCTCGGGACTTTGTGAGTATAATATTTTATGACGCCGGGGGCGCAATTGAATTACATTACGCGTAATTTATCGTCCCAGGCTGTGAGGTTTCTCAAGTGGGAGGACTCGGTAGAGCGTGCGCTGGGATATGAGAGTGCAAAAAAAAAGAGGAAATTGTCGAGTGCTCCAAACAGGAAATCAATGCAATTCCCAAAATATAATTTCATCTTCCACTTGATTTGAATGAAATTTGAATTCATTGATATATAATAGAATATTGAATAATGGAAAGGGGGAAAAATTAATTTTAGATAAAGCATCTTTTTGTTGTGCCCGCTCTTATCTCCTTCTGTCTTCCTCCTTCAATTTCACATATATTGGCACATTTCTCGATTTCTTCTGTATACACAATCGTTCTCCCAACATCTTCAATTTATAGGCAATACACTATGTCTTTTCCCACATTTAGGGGTCGCACACAGCCCAGGGTGTGTGGGGGAGGAAAATACAAAGAAAAAAAAAGTTCTTTGACAGAGACTTTTCGGATATCTCTGCAGAAATGCTCATCTCCATTCTTGCGCCGTGGGGAGGACAATTTAATTTATTATACGCTATTTATGGTGAGGGTGGCCACCACGTTGCTCCCCAGCGTCAATTCTATTGTAACGCAATCCATGGATGGATACATATATACGCCTGACGAAAGTTATATTATGTACTATGATGATGATGAGCATGTCCCCACTATTATGTGTGGCGGGAGGTGGATAAATCGAGTCAAGATCACTCGTGCCGCATTCCTCTTAATGAAAGCCGAAGCAACACGGCGGGTGGTCTCCCAGAAGCAAAAAGTCACCCACACTTGTACTTGTTCAATCATCTTGTCCATCCACACTGTTAGTCCCTACAGGCCACCCCCGCAGTATCCCTCAGGGGTAGAAACCACCACTGCGAGGAATACCTGATTACAGTTTTTCAACAAATAGTCCAGTAAATCAGTTTCTCTGCCCTTTAATTAACAGATCTTAGACTTTAATTTCTGGCTGGGCTTTAAAACATAAGCTTAACAATCGGTAATAACTTTCACTGCAGAATCTTAAAAAACTATAAAAATAAAACTGGTCTAAAAGTGGACTAAAAGGTGTCTAAAAGTGTTGGAAATTCAAAGACCTTTCCAATGAGTACCCACATGATGGGGTTAAAACTCGAAAACAACTTCCGGTTTAAAACTGGTTTAAACCCGGTTTAAGTTTAAACCGGTTTGAGAATGTAGGAAATTCAAAGACCTTTCAATTGAGTACCCACAAGATGGGTTTAAGGCGAGTAAAACCGTTGAAAAGAGAGTTTCTATCATTTGACCTTGAAAAACCGTTAGATGGAGTAGTTCAAGGTCATTGGCATGTATGGACGAAAAGTGCGTCTAGTGAATCTACAAAACATATGTGAAAATGAAAAAAATCACAAGACTAGTTTTCGGGATATACCAAAAAAACATATTTTTATAGGGGATAGGGGGGCTTTTTGGGAAAAAGAAGGGTCTGGTCCTGATCCCAGGGTCAACTTTAGAGGGATCCCCCGAAGACCCGGAGTCTCTATTTGCAACCTTTTGGCCTCCAGATCAATAACAGACGGTTAAACGGAGAATCGGATAAACACACTCGGATTGTAGTATTGCCATTTTTGTGTCAGGGCAATAAAATATTATCTATTTTTTTTTTAGCCACTTTGTATGCAATCATTATTGTACCTATTCGCAATGTAATAATTAGAAAGTAATTTATTTTTATCTTTAGACTTTAGACTTACGATATTGCACCATTACAAAGCTTTAGAAAAGTAATTAAAATATTTTAAACACATTTCAGTAGTGGAAATCTCATTATTATAATTCTGTTTAAAAAAAAATTAGAAAATCGCAAAAAAATTGATAAATCCATTAAGATCCAATAGTTCTTCCTGTAGCTATGAGTCCCTTATTAACAGCATCGACAGCTCCCTCGGCGAGGATGAACTTAAGACGGTACTTGAGCATGAGCAACCCAAGAGCTGGGCTGAATTCTGATATATTGGCTACTATCTTATTGAATTTACTCAAAGCACCGTGAGGCAAATTTAAAGGTCCTCCAGCGAGAATATCCGCGATCTTGTCTTTTGAGACGTTCAAGGCATTGGCGATAGTCTCCAGGGAGAGATCTGGGATATTGAATTTCTCCTGAAGATCTTCCGTGATGTTTAGCGCTTTTGTCATGAATTCTCGCATGTGATCTGGCATAGGAATCCCCATCGTGAGGTTCCCGGAAATATCCGTAAGCTCATTACTGACTTTCATAATAAAGCTAATGAGATGTTCGCTTTCTGCTCCTATCTTGGAGTTTAAGATCTCAATGATAATGTTGGCTTTCTTGGAAATGCGTTCGGCTGTGTTGGATGTAGTGTTGGCCACTTTATTAGCAGTTGTATCAATTACATCCTCCACTTTGTTGATCACTTTGGAAGATCCACCAGTCAACATTTCTATACCGGGAATGAAGGAGGTGTATTTAGCGAGTCTATCCACGGTATCGGAAAAGACATCGGTTGTTGCATTAACAGCAGTTACTGCTGTATGAGCAACTGAGCCTGTTACATCACTACCAACATTACTGATAACTTTGAAGATTGTATCGAAAAATAATGGAGAGGCTGTTGTTGGCGACAACTGAAGATAAGTATTTAAATTTAATCGTTATCCGGGAGAAAGTTTTTTCCCGCCAATTTGTCTTACCTGAAGGCAAAGAACAACTAAAATTAAAATCAGAGCTTTCATCTTGATTTTCCGTCTTGTTCAGCAGAATAAAAAAATCCGTAACACTTCCAAACCGATACTGAGAAAGGCTGATATTTCTTCTGACTTTTTATAGGATAGGATAGAGTTGTGGTTAGAGATTCACAGCTTATATGATCGTTAAAATAACTTTTCCCGGCCGGCCGGTTGTCCGTCCCGTAATTCAACGGGTTATTACGGGAGCGGTACGAGATATTTGTATAGCTTTCAAAAAAAATTATTAATCAGAATATACAGAATAATGTTTTAAGGTTTAACCTCTATCCCATCGTCCGCCATTTTGAAAAACTCTAAGTATTATTTCTTGAATAACTCATTCCCTATAGCAGAAAGGTCAAGACATTTAATGAATAACCTTACTTTAGTTCCTAACTATTAGGATCCAGTCTTAACTTCTAAATTTCCCAGGTGAAACCAATCATAACATTCAAATAATCCCAGCTTCCATAAGTTAGATATGTAAAAGATTTATCACTCGCTTTTATCAACAAGGTTATTAAAAGAAATGCTAAAAAACTAATGAGTTTCTATCGATTTTGCTTCGTTTAATTTTATTATTCATGCTTCTAATATTTTTATTGTTTTTAATAAATACTTTAGGATATGCCAAGCATACCTTGGGGTCTGGGATCCCTCGTGGGCCAACTCGACCTAATATTAAGAATTTTCTTAATATTAAGAAATTCTTGATTTCTATAATAATAATACAGAATCAGTTATTACAACTTTACACCATATAATCTCTAAAATCTCTGGCTTGACTTTTAAAGTTCGCACACATGCAAATGCCTGAGATTTGAAAATCATCATGCAAAACGAGGTGAAGATTCATACAATCTGTCACGATATTTGACAGAGAGATACACTCCTAAACGACACGGCGTGACTTTACTTGAATATATTGCTATGAGTGCACTTGCGTGGCTGAAGTTTACAATATCTGAGCGCCCCGTCACCAGCAATAGGAGAGAGGATAGGCGTCTATAACATAGTATGAAAAATGACAAAAAGTTTTATTTTCTACTCATGGAAATTATTGCTGTGTGTACGCACCAGCAGGGGGCCTCCGCATGAAGGATGAATCTGATGAGATTTGTTGGCGTCGTCGCGAGATTCTCTTGGGGGTGTGTTGTTAACTTCATGGCCCCCGCCATAAGATGTTGACGGCGCGGAGGGTGAAAAAAAAAAGTGAAAAGCTTTTTCTTCTATTAAATCCATAATAACGATATGAAACTGTGTGCCAGATGCTACCACTCTCTATGCGATTCCTCCAGCCATGCCACCAATATCTCATCCGAATTTCCCACCACGACAACCCAGGACTGGGGGAGGGGGGGGAGAGAAGTGAAGACGACTCGGTCTCCCCTGATGATGATGCCTCGCCACCCCTCCACGTTAGGGCAGCGAACCTATTGATCATCTATCCTTGAGCATATAGGAAAAAGAAGAAGACACTCGCGTTCAGGAGTTGGGGGGGGGAGTCTTTCTGCAACTTCTCTGCACACGCTGCGGAGATGAGGGCCGCGCGCTCGCAATGTGGCGGCAGCTATTAAAAACAGTTTAACGACGCTCGCTCTAGGGATCCATATGGGCCCTGTTAATGCTCAAAGTTGCTGTCTGACATGGATTATCGAGATAAATTGTCACTCAAGTTGTTGAGAAGGAAGTTCCTGTGACAGTGTTTTAGAAGAGTGCTGTCTTTGTGAAGGTATTAACTAGTAGGTACACCTATTTTAGGTACCAAAATTTGTTTGGTCGTAAAAAGACGTTTAACTTGTTTAAATCTAAAAAGTATTTTATCAGTAAATAGCGACGTTTCATCATAAAAATCCTCTTTTAAACTATTATTTTTACTCAATAAAACTGTTTTATTTTCTAATTAATTAAAATTCATTTGTTAAATGGTTTTGTATTTTGTATTTTTATTTCTTTTCTGAGATAAGTAGACAAAGAACTTGTATAGCCAAATAAATTATTGGTTTTTTGCTTATGAAATTTATTCCCGATCCAAGATTAGAAAAATTAATTAATTAAAACAAGGTTACATTTCAGTAGTGAACAATTTTCTGTTAAGGATCCTAACATCCTGTGTCTGCTTTACTTGTATTGCTACTTTCCAGCTAATCTTCAGATCCTTCATCGTCACACGATCAATGGTGACTTTAAAATTCTTAAGAAAGGCCGAAAGGATCAACTTAATCGATAGCATTCCGTAGTTTTTGGCGATGCAATCGCGAATACCAAGGCCAAATGGTAGGTAACTGAATGGATGTCTTTTGACCACGTTTTCGGGGAGAAAATGTTCCGGATGGAATTCATTGGCTTTAGGTCCCCAAATGTTTTCATTGCGATGCATATGAAAAGCCAAAATCACCAAGTTTGTCCCTTTGGGAATCACGCCATTTGCTGAAATACTCAAATTAGTAATTTTTTTTGGGAAGTTTGGAGAATTATTTTAAACTTACACAGTCTAACATCTTTTGAAGGAATCCGTCCCATAATGGGAACAGCTGGGAATAATCTGAGTGTTTCCTTAATCACCATATCCAGGTAGGAGAGCTTTCCTACTTCCTCGGAAGTCATCGCTATATCAGGATCGGAGTTAACAGATAGAATCTCCTCAAGAACCTTCTCTTGGACATCTTGATGAATGGCCAGCATTAAAATAATGTTTGAGAGTGTTTCTAAACAAGTATCGTATCCAGCAAAACTGATCACAGTGACTTCACTCACTAAATCATCAGGTGTATAACTTCCATCAAATAAGTGTTTTATAAGTCGATTAATGAGAACCTGAGGCTTTCCATTACTCTCAGGTGCTTCAAAATATTCTTGTTTCTTTTGATCGACAATACTACTGACCGTAGTTTTTATTATATCTAGGTATTTGCACTCTTCTTGGTATTTTTTAGTCCACTCATAGAACACATCGAATCTATACCAAATATTGAACATCCTCTCTGAAGTGATCTCCGCAATACCTTCAGCAGCTTTTAATACTTGAACTAAATCAAATTTCTTTCCACTTTGCTCATTAATGTTGTATCCAATTGATGTCTGGGCCACATTTTCCAATAAACAATATTTGATATATGTAAGGAAGTCTCGATCACTGATCTGTACTTGTTTATGAAGATTTGAGATTAATCTCTTGATGTTATCGTTCAGCATCGGGATAAATGTCTCAAGCACTTGTAAGTTGAATGACGGTGTTATCAGTCTCCGTTTAAATTTCCAAATATCAGCTTTTTGCCAGAGTGAGAAAAAAATTGAAATAATTTTATTTCTCCCCAATTTTTATTTCACTGTTTCAGTTAAACATACCTGATGCTGTTAGTATTGAATTTGAATTGCGAAGGACTTTGTAATCTTCCGCTTTATTAACACAATCCATTGTACTTCCAATCGCTTTTAAATCTTCTGGATTAGCAATCATTACGTAGGGTATACCGCATATATACTCCTTGGTTGGGCTGTAGATATCCTTTGTGAGTCCTAATAAAATTTCTAGATAATCTAAATAGCAAATTAAAGTTGTTGTATTATTATGATTTTGTGTACTACTGCTTTAATCACCTTCAAGTTCTTGTCTAAAGAAAGCAAATCCAAATCCTAAGAACGGAAACTCTGGAAAAAGATTTAAATGTTATATAATCCGTACGACACTATTACCTAAACAGATTTACCCTTCGTGCTAGGTAATTTTTGCAATATCCAACACCTACGAATAAATCTTCTTACATCACGAACAAATGCCAATATCGCCAGGATAACCAGGATGAAAAAGAGAAGGAAATATAAACCCATATTTAAACCACTTTTCGCACTTCAGCCATTAAAGATTTATTGTCGAAATCGTCAAATACTTTAAGCAACTGATTTGCTCCGTGAACAAGCGATTTTATTTATCTGACATAGAATACTAAAAATATAAACGTAGTTAAGATTTTATTAGTTCATAAAAGTTCTTGCGAAATTGTCTAGATGTTTTTTTTATATCTATATTTTACTGGCAGAGCTATTAAGTTACAATGAATAACTAAAAAACTAATTACCACCAAAGAGAGATAACTTCACGGAAATACGAAGCTTAAATTTTTTCTAACTGAAGTGTGACGCTTGATTTCACCCTATAGAAGTCACCATTATTTATTTACTGGCACATTTAAAGGTTAAGGAATAATTGATTCATTTATTTATCTACGAGGCACTTCGCGCCTTTCTTTGCGTGGTTTTCGAAAATAGGAGAACCTTATGCAAGGTATCAAAAGGTGGTGGAGGTGTCATCCCCTATGGTTTAAAGTTACCGGGTACATCACTCCAATCAACCCTTCATACATTGTGAGCCAAGATTAGCATGGATTGACAAAAAATTGGCAAATATTGGAAAAAGATTGGCAAAGACCGGGGCAAAGATTGGCACCAATGAGAGATTCCCAAGGAGGAAATTTTAGGTTAAACACGACGTACACCACTTCCAACACTTTCACTTTTGTAGAAAAGCTCTACAAAGCTCCAATTCGGATGCTTTCAAGAGCTTTCATCCTATCAATTTTATTTTCCATACTAAAACCTTCTAAACAAAGCTTTCTATGAAAGCTTT
>CAKKOB020003094.1:0-10039 GCA_918844115.2 Phlebotomus perniciosus
ACATTATTGTTGCTCTTGTTTATCCGGAAGGCGCACACTTGGGTGTTGCGCCCATGTGATGAGCGTCGTCTGGACGCTTGGTTGGGCACGTCACGAATAATGAAAAAGAAATAAAGAAGTTTTTTTACATCATAAATACTATCTGAGTTTTAATGAAAAATGTGAGTAGTTTATATGGGGGCTACCAGAAGGGGGATGGGGAGGGGGTACATATACATATATATGAAAAAGTCTTGTCATGTTGTAAATTCAAACCGACTTTCAAGCGGATCGCTTTAGGAGTTCTTGAGAAATAAATGTTTGAAATAATGAATTTTCGAAGAAATAACTGTAAATTCCCAAGGATTGACAGTCGTTTTAGACCTGGGTCCTGGCAATTGTTTCATCATATGTCAGTACCTACAAAACGCGCCTAGTCCCATCTCTGGCGAAAGCCAAGCCCAGATTCCATATAAAAATGCGCATTGTCCTTTAGGCAGTTTCCTTATTAAGAAACTGTTCAGGAGAACCACCACTTAGTAGAGATGTTTCTTCCACTCTCCTTTTTCTAATGGTTTAAGTTCCTTCGTTAGTGAGATTGAGTAAACCAGCTCAATGCTCAAATGGGTGATGAGTTATTATAAGCAACATTCAGGAAATAACATCTTCACTGAAGTTTAAAGACTATCAGGTGAAGGTGAATCACTGCAACAGCAATTTTAAATTGCGTGCAATTGAGTGGTTTTTTTTATTTTTTTTTCCTAAATGCCGAGTTCAATTCACCCGGTGAGAGATTTGAACTCACGAGACCTGTGGTGGTAGACAACGACGCTAACCACTGCACCACGGCTCGGCTATCCTAGTAGTGAAAAAGTTGAAATTGTCCGGAAAATAGGGAATTTTGTATTGGAGCCTCAACCTAGGAAGCGAGGGGAATATCCCCTATAATCCATGGTTATAGGTGACCCTACCCTGATCAACTCCACCATACATCTCCATCCGATAGAGCTTCATCTTCGCGGTGAAAAAGTTGAAAATGTCGAAAAAAGTGGTAAATTTGTATGGGGAGTACCAGATAGGGGAGGTGGGGGCTGATCTCGTACAGCCTAAAACCTCACCTGAGGTACCCTCAATACCCATACCAAATTTCATCCCGATCGGTTCAGCAGTTTGCTCGTCAGACAGACACACAAACATTTTGGAGATGGGTATTTTCGGACTCCTGAGGTCGCGTTCGGTCGAGATATGATGGTTTTAGGGTGATCTGACCAATTCACATATGCACACTCGGCTTTATATATATATAGATAGAAGGTTTGCTGCATTAAAGAAGCCATTTTGGCAGCTTACAAACAAATAATGCACGATTTAAGATATAGAACTAAATTGAAAAGGCGCACATCCTAATACATAAAGCCAAGTGTGCATATCTGAATTGGTCTGATCACCCCCAAACCATTAAATCTCGACCGGACGTGACTCCAGGAGTCCGAAAATACCCATCTCCAAAATGTTTGTCTGTCTGTCTGTCTGTCAGTGCGTACGCGCATCACGGCCAAACGGCTGAACCGATCCGGCTGATATTTGGCATAGGTATAGTTGGCACCTCAGGTTGGGACATAGGCTATATGAAAACTTCCCCCGCCTCCCCTATCTGGTACCTCCTATACGAATTTACCACTTTTTTCGACATTTTCGACTTTTTGACCACTAAGATGAAGCGCTAGCGGGTTACGATGTATGATGGGAATGATAAGGATCGTGTCCTCTATAACTTTTGGGTATAGAGAAGTTGCCCCGCCATCCCCTATTGGTACCTTTCATACAAATTTATCCATTTATCGGGCATTTTCGAGATTTTGAATCTTCTCAATCAATTTAACGAACCCAAGTTACTACACAATTCACAAACCACGCAAGGAGAGGCGCGAAGCGCCTCGTATAATATAATATAGGAAATTTTATCGCGTAATGGAATGCATTATAGTGTAAACGAAAATATCTGGTGAAAATTTTAATGTATATGATTGCATATTTCAGTGAATTAAAAATTTAATATATGGGTATTATAAACAAAATTTGGGAAATTCAGAAATACTATTAAATTAGTTGATTTATTGGAATTTATTGAATTAATTTAATTTTACTTTTTCTCACAATACCCAGCGGATGTGAATATGTACAGTATATACAGCAATTACGGCAGTCCTCTTCGTTGTTTGGATGTGCTCATTAGCATAAATTTTGCAAATAACCAAACAAACAAATATTGTTAATTGGGCCAAATTATTGTCTATTCTGCGCGTTGGAATGAATCAGTTTGACCTGAAATTGGAAGCAACGACAATAGCTCATTAAGATTCTTGTAGTATATATGGTTTTGTTATGCCTATACGGTCTATGGGTGGCGTACCCAAATGTTATTTTTTGAACAAGATGGTCAAATCTTATACATTAAAGGAGCGTTTATTACATGTACATTCTACATCGTGGGATATGTTAAGTTTCATTCGAAAAGCAAATTGGTTTACATCCCGAAGATGGCCCATAGAAAAGCCCAGTTCCCAAGCTAAGCGGCATGTTCTTTGTATTTCCTTAACTTCCCTATAACTGGTCAAATTTTACCTCAATATTTTTCATTAGGGCGTCATATAACAGCCGGCAAATAGATTTTTTAATGTAACATCATTTTGGGAATATACAGACTCTTCTAAATCGTGTAACGCCACAAATGAATCACAGGTCCCTGAGGTGGCATCGACTTTGTTGGCCTATTACGAAATTAGGGAAATCTCTCTCAGTTTATCGGAGATTTGAAATAATGAATTATTAAAATATACTTCTAATCGATTTGTAGGGATATAAAGAAAGCCGATTTCGGTATTTGAAATCAACAATCTATTTTTAGACTTCTTGCCTTGAGGCTATCCTTACTGAGCCCCCATAAATTATTACACACCTGACCAACTCTTTATCATAATTTACGGATAAACGACCAATTAGGCACAAATTTTTTCTTCATCTGAAGTCAGTAAATCGAAAATTTCTGAGATAATAAACTTTTTCTCTCAGATGAATGTTTATATTGGTATGTTATTAATTTGAAAAACTAGTCATATTGATCTTGATTGTAAAAAGTAATGATTCTATCAGAGTAAAATAATATATTAAGTTACAAATTCAAAGTTATAAATCAATTAAGTTCATTCCAAAATCAATCAAGATCATATCTCAGAAGGGTATGTAAATATTTATTTAATTACATTGTGTAAAAAATATTGAAAATGTTATCTTTCTTTAATGCGTCACCTGGGATACAACCCAATATTGGGTAGGCTTTTACGCATTTTCTTTAAACCAGCATAACTCTATTAAGATGTAAAAATTTCAAAGAAACGGTTACAGTGTTAGATAAAAAAATTGAAAGGGTAAGAATGTTCACATAAGCGGAATGGAAGGTAAAGGGTGAATTTATATAAGTCATAAAAATGAGTTTTCTCAACACCGGCCCATGCGTAAATGCGGGGGGTTTGTGAGCCTTTATGCCCATGCTGGTGCTTCAGAATGGTTCTCTTTCTTCGGACGCACCTCACCGTGAAGCGTGGAAAGTTGAAAGAAACTATTAAAAGTCCTTTATGTGCGACTGCAATTTCACATTTTTGGCCTTCAACCAAATCCCATTCACCCCTGAGGAGCCTGAGGATATGGAAGATTAAGATTAAGCAATATAGAAAAACTATTTGTGCCCAAATGAAAATTAACAAAAATTAATAATGCTTGTATAATTGAGTCTAAGAAAAATCTTTTTAGTCAACCAAAAGTCATATTACTTTGGAATACATTATAAGATATCGAAGGCTTTTTTGTTTTCGATGTTTTCCATTTCACAATGGAAATATGTACTACCTTCCTTATCTACCAATAAATCAATAAATTATAATAATAAAAATTCTTTGAAGTTAGACCAATATAAATAAAAAAAAATATCGCTTTAATAGGTCAAATGGGTCAAATGAAACTTTTTGCTGCTTTTACACCAAATACCAAATTGTTGGGGTTCACGAAGGGTGTGAAAGGCCTATGAGTTTTTGGCGAAGTGGAAAGTCTTTCTATTTAGTTTAATAATTAAAAATATTATCAAGGCGGAATTTTAATTAAACTTCTTCTTGCGTGCCTATCCGCTTCGTCGTCAATGGTGGGAATGTTAACAAGATGTAACTTTGTGGTTATTGTGTCATTCGTTCATTGGGTTGCACATCCCACGGATAAATCCCACTGGTAGGTATGGCGTTTAATGTTTTTCACCCAAAGAACATAAGAGCTTTTGCGCTCTCCTTGAGCAAGACCACACATCCACCCCTTGCATTCAACATTGTTGTTCCAATTCCTCGAGCGACCAATGTAACGTGGGAGACTTTAGTCTCTTGAATGGGTGTAAAGCATCAAGAGTGGGAAAACTGATGGTGAATGGACAAAGTTTGCATGGTGCAATTGTTAGTGGGAAAAGTTATGTTCACTTCTTCTTGGAGAGAAGTGTGCAAGTATTCATGTGAAAAGAGGACAAAACTTGACCAAAAGTTTAAAGCTCTTTTTATGAATATTAGCATTTTCGTTCGCCAAAAAAGATGTGGTTCAACTAATCATTAAATACAAGTCATAAGTTTCCTCTTATTGGGATGAAGATCCCGAAGAAACTTATGTGTAGTGTTCCTGCGTTGAAAATGCTGTCACTGCCATCGTGAAATCCCATGCTTATGAAATGCAAAAACGACAAACACCAGAGAATAAATTACACTCACTTTCCTTGTCTATGTCAGAAAGGTGAGAATGAAAAGATTTTTGGGGATTGTTTTTAGATAGTACCATATCCCTTAAACAGTGCATAATAGAGAGATTGGGAGATAATGTATCTTTCCCTTTTTGCAGAATTTCACACACAGATATCCTTTCTACAAATTTAACTTAAAATCGTGCTGAAGCAGAGAGTACACTAATTTTCCATGAATCTCGAGGATATCTTCTCTACCAAAACCCTCGAAGCAACTTCATATCTCTCATTTTGTTCACAACCTTATCCCACTTGAAAGTTTCCATGAGAGATCCTCGACGTGGGTGTTCTAATTGAAAATTCTTCAGATTTATAATTCCATAGGAGATTAATTAACAGAATGGCACCTCATTCACATTACACTTAATGCCACCACATGGAGCTGTTAATATTCTAGCGAATACGCATTCAATGAGTGCAAACTTTGAAGAGACACATACGGTATGTGCAAGGATATTTGACATTTGGAAACATGTTAGCAATCACATATAAGTGACTATATGCTCAAAAGCCTTGGACACTCCGTGTTATTTGTTCTTTACTATGAACCGGGATGTCGTCACCATATACCTTCAATGGTTTTCATCGTCTCTCCAGCACAATACGCTAGTGCCCCGTTGCTGAAACCTTGTCCACAAAGGAGCTGAGTGAATCCCCCAAGAGTCATCCAACTATAATGAATTCCATTCATTCTCACTACTTTCATCACAATATTGCCACCTTGATGAAAGTATTTGAGGTATTTCAGCTGAGCAAATATGGTGTTATTCGCCATTGGTGTCTCTTTTTGTCGTCTATAAACAACATGAATACACAAGAAATTGTCATCATCATCGATTTTGCAATAAACCGAATGCCTGACACGTTCCAAGCATCGAATAAGAATATTCTTCCAGATGGAAAAACGAAGACTGAATGTTATATATAAGAGAGAAAATATCCATTCCATATTGTGGAAAAATCTTTATATATAATCCTTTTTTTCAGAACATTTTACTTGACTCTCTCTCATACTTGGAGGATGTGGTGTGAAAAAATTCCACAAGTATAATATCACCTTTCTTCGTCTCCGGAGAAAATCGCTTCGAATAAATTTCCTTATAAGAGTATGACAGGCAGAGGGAAATTTATATGAATTCCTCATATAATGATACTTCTTATTTTTGGATTACACATAAAGAAAGTATGAGGAAGATCAAAATATATAGCAGAAATGTCAGAAATCTAGACATGATCAAATTGGACTAAAAAACGTATAATAAAAAAGATGGTAACTTAAAACGTCTTTAAGTTACTAAATAAATATTATTCTAAAGTTAAAAACATCCGATTTGAAAATTTTCCTACGAGTGTTTAATCTTACGGGTGAGTTCAATGGCTTTCATGAATTTCATCAATATAGGCACGCTAGAGAAATTCATCACGAAATTGGAGGAGATAATGGCACATGTGCGCCACAAATATACAGAGAATAATCAATCAATTGGAGAATAATGAATGTATGCATTTTTAAATCAACACAGGCGGGTATATTGACAGGCGATGAGTAATTTATTTAATTGCATCCACAATTTTCATCCCCATGAAAGCAATACTATTGTGTTGGTACAATATTTGCTTAATTATTCATGGATTCAATGGTAGAAGAGTATACATAGAAGAAAGATTGCATCTCGCGGAGCCTGATGAGGCTCATATGAGGGTGCTTTTAGTACCTATGAGTTCAGAGATACTTTAATAGACAGGAAACGACAAAAAAGATTTCGGAAAAGGGCTTAATTAATACAGGATGGTTTAAAATAGAAAGTGTATATTGGGGATTATTCTTATCAGATAGAAAGCAACCGCATCATAACCATATAATGAGCTAAATAAAATAAAAAATAAATGTATATAATTGCTTCGCTTTTTTTTGTGTTTTAATTTTTACGGCCCCAGCTATCAAGCCACAAGGCCAATTGCTTCGCTTTAATTAGCGTTTGTATTAATTTAATTTGAATCCACTATCTATACCTATTCGGAGGTGCAGTTGTAAATTCAAAATATTTTTAGTACGCTACATCAAGCAACAAAAAGGAACAACAAACGCATTTAACGGAAAGAAGTGTGAAAATGCGTTTTATTTGATAATGAAGACTTATGGCATTACACAGGTAATTTATGCGAAATCTGAAATCCCATGTTTTATGATTTTTTTCACATAACATAAATCCATTTTTCATTGCGGGTTTAGATATCAAATTTAATATATCTTTCACTCACTTCTATATATAGATATTAATGGTTGTAAATCATTTGTGAACCTCATTTTCCTCTTAAGATTGATTTGTTTGAACTACTTGTCTGTAATACGGTGAAAATTATGTACCTATGTTGAGAGTTTGCAATTCAATAATCCTCCTCCATGAATAGTTCCAGTTACACACACCTTATGGGTTATCATGAATAAGAACAATAATTTACAAACAGGACGAATTCAATCAAGGGCTTTGTATGTAACTGCAATTAGTTGTGCTGCAATCAACACACATTTTACTAAGAATCCGTCTCACGATTGATCAAATGCATGATTTCGCTCCCTTTAATTAAACTTTCAGAAAAGAGTGCATTACTCATTTGCATCATAGTATAAAACAAAATATAACATATATCACAGTGATTTATTCATTAATGAACGATCATTATCGAGAGATACAAAACAGTGTCAAAATGCCCATCTCTAATTAATTCATATGATGGCAATGAGTGACGAGCGTGAGAAAATTTTCACACTAATGAAAAAGCTCTCATGCACCCAAATTGAAAAGCTGAATTTGCTGACAGCTATTTTCCGGCGGCATGACAGGGGTGAAGGGTGTGATTCGAGTGTTTATACATAGAATGTGAAGTGAGTGGCAAAAAGGCGCAAATATTTCCCCAACTAATTGCGCTACATTAACGCTGATGACCAAATGGAGGCGCGACGTTAACATGAGTGGAAAATTGGTACCAGTCCTTCTTTTTTTCCGGCACTTTTTTTTTATTATTACACTCGTATCAAAATATTTCATCAACCGAGAAATGCAGTGTTTGTAAAAAAAGCGATTTTGAAAAATGATATAACAAGTGACTCAATATCATTCATTGGGTATATAAAAACTGAAAAAATGCCCATCATATTTGATTTTTATCCCATTACTTCAATATGGCACCCGTAGATACAATATTTATGAATTAAATGATATCATTTGTGATGGAATGCAAAACACACTCATTTAAAATAGCACAGTCTTGTATTACGAGTAGGCACGTTCTAGTAATTTTGAAAATTTGCAAAATGAGTACGAACGTGGAATTCTTAACTCGAATACAATTAAAAGTAGGTTGTGGTCGTTGTGGTCAAAAGTAAATTGGTTGACACATTTATATTTTTCTTAACTAGAAGCAACTAGAAGTGATAAGAAGATATGTTAAGTATAGTTTTTTGTTACATTTACTGGACTCAATGATGAAGATAACGCACAATCTATACGCATTGAGAGGCGTCAAGCTCTTGATACTGGTTGTAAGGGTTGTTGTGAATAGGGTGGGTATTTGACATTCTTTACAGTTAAAATACAATATTTTTAGTGGGGAGTAGTGGGTGAATTTATATGGACAGAGCGTGAAAACCATTTGAGCAATCAGTTTGCGCAAATTGATGCAGTTTTGATGCAAAATATCGGTCAGTGCCAAACATTTTCAATTTATTAATTCACACTCTCACAAGCATAGACCACTTATGATTTATGGAACTTTTATACCTGCATATAGAGGCTGGAATATTGCAGAATATATCTATATGTTCACTAACAGCTAGAGCACATATAGAACGTATTGAGATAAAGGACGGGTTTTGTCGAATCTGAATGTGATATGGAATATTGCAATCCAGAAAAAAATTGCGCACATGCTGAATGTGAGAGATCAATTTATTTATGGAGATTTTCCACTTCAATAACTCACTTCTGAATATTTTCTATCCCCGTGATAATTAATTTTTCAACCATTAAATTTTCATGTGTGGGAATGTGTTTTTTCCCCTATTGAAATTCTATGGCAACCCATCATTACGTCCCCTGAGTGCGACATTGACTTTCGGTAGAGCATAAGACATTATGCGAGGGTTGGTAATCTCTTGCGTGTCCCTTGAGATTTCTCTCTACGGGATTAACTTAATAACCACACTGATTTTCATTCTCCCCCAAAGAAGCATTCTTTATCTTGAATTTCTTTTCTTTCACCACAACTTTTTCCACGCCGCATTTTCCCTTTTGCTTTTCATGGCTTTTCATTTCCCAAAGAAAGCTGTCTTTTTCTTCTTGGTTAATTCCATAAGAGCTCCACTTACATCTCGTTGAGATTTATTCCAAAAAACGCAAGCAGCATAGTGTACTGAACGATTTTACGCTAATTACCTCACAGAATTTATAGAATGAGTGATTTCCTTTTAGGATTTGAGTACGAAAAGAAATTTAAAGGATTTTGAAAAAAAAAATAAATTCTCTTTCGGAGAAATTCTTTAATTTTATTATATAGATAACTTATTTATTTAATCATTTTACCGTTCTGAATTTATCAAAGTTATTTTTGAAAACTTTTCTATAAAGAAATTATAATATTTAACTTAGATAATTCTTGCAGTTTCATTCTTATATCTAATCAAAAGTTTCTTTTCAAATGACCGATTATAAATAGAGTCGAAGCAACAGAACTCATGGGTTTTTAGATTTTTTTTTGAGAAAATGACGCAATAGAACAACCTAATGATTGTATGCGAAACGAATGTTGAAACAACATATTCTACATGAATTTTGAGTTCACAATCGAACACGTAGCTGAGTGTAGAGCATGGCGGAAGCGTAAAGTGTAAGGAAGTGAAATATAAATGGGAATCTCCTATGAGAGTTACCCTTTGAAAATCATCACCATAATCGTTGAATTTCGTCGTGTGTGACACTCTTTCAAATGTGGAAAAACACTTGTAGTAAGCATTCTTCCATCCCACTGCCACCGGTATCACAGAAATCGCTTTTCTCCTCCTGATATAGGTATACATACCATACATACAAAATATCTTAAAGGGAGCCTGTACAAATGGTACCTACAAGAAAGAGGTGAAAAAATTTCGCGTATTATGGAGGCGTATATCCACGCAAAAGTGCTACACGTGGCGAAGTGGGCAAGAATAAGAAGAAGGAATAAAAGACACTT
>CAKKOB020003095.1:0-10033 GCA_918844115.2 Phlebotomus perniciosus
TTATATCATGATAATAGGCCTTAAGCTCTATATTCTCTGAAAAAATAGTAAGCCTCCGTTCAAGAAAAATGCATGAAAAGTTGAGTTGTACCAAACTAGCAGCTGTACCAAACTGGGGCGCCTCCCCCTACATCATTTTGATTGCAATATCTCCCCTTGGAAATATCATTCTTTAAATTCTAAAAGTTCCTATGTGTTTTTTTCTACTATCAGTTGAAATTAAAAAAAAAAGAACTTTTAAATCCCAAGCATAGAAAACTTTAAATTGAAAAATAAACCTTATTTTTAACTTCAATATTTGCCCTCTAATACTTTTAGGGAAGGCAAACACTGAGATGGAGTATAAAATGGCCATTTTATGACTTTTTCCTCTCCACCCAACGAGACGCACATTCACATCACCCACAATTATATCTGACACGTGTTATTTGAAGCCAAAACACTGGGGTATATAAACATAGAGAAAGCCCACATACAAATTAATGCAATTCAACTGGATTTTATTTCAAGAGACAGACTTTTGTTCACATGAAAAATCACCCATGAGAAGAAAATTAAAATGTTCTCTGAATAAAAGGCAAGGGAAGACACATCATTAAAGGGGAGAAATTGTACCCAGATATTCAATAAAAATCCTTATCTATTGGCCTGTTTTTCATCCTCTTTTCTCACGAATAGCCCCCAAAAAGAGAAACATTCCACGAAAAATCTAATAAAGCGACCAAATCAGTCAAATTATCCCTCACTTTTCCCTGTTCGAGGGCAAAAGGAAGCACATTTCGGTCTGAAGGAGAGGAAGATGTTCACACATTGATAATAAATATAGGGTGCTGTCTTGTCTTATGCAATAGTTTATTAAAGATATCATATTTTGATTTTTTGAATTTAAAATAACTGCAAAATCTCTAATATTCAAATAATTAAATTATTTATTTTAATTTTTTGCAGTTCTTCAAAACTCAAAAACTCAAATTTTGAGATTTTTATTAAGCTGTTAAGTAAGACAAGACTCCACCATAGTAAAAGTTGTATGTGGCAATTAAAAATTACCCATCTGAAAATTACACCGAAAAAAAAACTACCAAGTGTGTGCAATGAAGAAAAATTTAATAAAGGAGTGAGAAAGAGATAAAACCACCATAAGTCACACACTAATACATGTTTGTAGTGAAGTTTAAAAAATACATAAGATTCTTTTTTATGCCTTCACTTCTTGTAATGTAAATAAACATGAATATAATGTTGAGGAGACTCTATGTGAAGGAGGAATTGAAAAAAAGCGATTTTTATCTCTAAACAATGCTATACAGCATGAAGAAAAGAGAGAAATGAGCTTAAGAAGAAGACAAAAAAGAGGGAGAAAGAAATTAAATGCAAAATGAAATAAACATTAAACATCCTGAATAGAAATATAATTTTTTTTATTTAATTTCTTTCTCCCTTTCTGATTTGCAAAAGCCAAAGGAAAAATTATAAAGCATTTTCTCTCTTAGCCAAGACACAATCTGGGATTTTGAGCTATGAAAAACCTTTTTGTTTTTCTCAATTTCGCAACATTTTCTTTTTTTTTACTCTCTTGGCGCATTTTTGACTGCAGAGAGGACAAAATTCGAGGAAAAAAAACAGAAGACACTGACATCATTGCCAAGGAGGTGACATCAACGAGTCGCGAAAAAATACGGAGGTTTCTCAGTGCAAAAAAGTGATGACAAAGAAGATTTGCATTTTGTAAACAAAACACATTTGATAAGTAGAAATTTTTAGATAAGTTGGAATATTTGCAAAAAGATAGGCTTTAAAGTGGAACATTTATGAGATAAGAGGCTATTGATTCTGCTTTTAATCATGTTTACCAAATACTCTCGCAGGAATTAAAGATCTCAAGTAATTTTACAGTTTCAGAAAGTTTAAATTTAGCAAAACCTGCAGATTATTGAGCAAACATACAAATTTTAACTGGATAACCAAAGTTTGAGGCACTTAGCTGAGCTGCTTTGAGCTTCTTTTGGAGCAAAAAATAATATTTTATTCTTTGTATTTTCATTGTTTTTTTATATTTTTTAAAATAAAGTTTAAATTTTAATTATATTGCAATTTTAGACTGTTAAATACGATGAACTAGCTGGTTCCACACTATCTAAATTAATCATCAAAATTCTTGAACAAATTAATAAACAAAAAATTTACTGTTTCAATCCTTGCTTAAAGCTAAAAGTTTACTTAAAGATTAGGACTGGCTTTAAGCTTGAAGCTGATTTAAAGCTCAAAGTTGGATTGAAGCTTATAGTTGGTTTAAAGCTTAAAGCTGACCTAAATCTGGCTTGAAGTTAACTTTAAGCTTCTTCTTTGTTAAAATTTCATTTTGTTCAAATTTGAAGCTAATTTGATAGTGTAGTGTAGATCTAACCTAAATTGCTTTTATTTGACAGCGACCGTCAATTTTGACAATCAGCTAAGAATAAAGCAAAATAAAAGCTTTATCGAGTAATTCTATTGGATTTTTAGCGTATAGAGCAATAAAAGTGGCATAACTGTCAAAGCATATATGACATATTCTGTCAAAATTTGACATCTGCTGTCAATTTTGACACTTGTCACCCCCTCTGAAGGAAAAGCCCTCAAATCTTGCACTGAGAAACCCCTCGAATTAAAACCACAAAGTGAAGCGCGTCCCATTGCGAAATTAAGCGATCAGCTCATCCCTGACTGAGGGAAGCGCATCTGGCAGGGGGAGACGCTGAAAGCCTAGGGGGAGACTCACCTCTCAGACAGATTATCCATGTGGTCGATTGCTTCCTAAAATCTCAGATCTCTTCGGTTCACTTTGACTGGGAAGCATTCCGCAGAGACACTTTGTTCCACAGAAAATCACAGAATCACTTTTTTATTTCATGCGGAAATTATTGCGGATATGTCGTGGGATGGTCGGGTGGAGAAAGTCGGACTCCGCCCGAAATCGGCCCTTTTGTCTCTCTTCTCGCCCTCACTGGGATTTTCTGGCGGGGGGTCAGTGGGGCGCGCGGAGGGCGTGTTCACTGGGTGTTTGTGTGCGTTTTAGGGAACCACGGAAGGCACTTTTATTATTGCGATTCACTTTTTTGTTGTTTGATTTTTTTACTCCAGAAATGCAATTTTCCACCACCATTCACTTTGGACACAAAATCTATTTGCTAATTGATAGCAAGACAAGAGAATTAGCAGCAGCCTAGAAGGCTGGAGCCACTCTCGGAGCGACAAAAAGTACACACACTGATGGAGAAACTTGCTGATGATGGCGGGGAGAAGAAAAAAGTCTTCACAAATATCGCGACAAATACTCGCTAGTCAGTCTACTTGTCTCTCCGGATGCACAATTAAACACATTTGGACACCAATTGTAGATGATTTGGGTAAATAAGAGCACTTTTTGCATTTCAGAGATTGTAAAAACTCGTCACAAAAACACTCCACCTTCCTCCATCGCCAGTCCAGTGACAGTGAAGTGGAGTGGTGAATATAGAAGATGGTGAATTTCAAGTCCGCAAGCGACATCTTGCGGTAATTTCGCCTCATCGGATTTGTCCTGCAGAAATCTACAGAAATTACGGAAGGCACAAGGGGCAATTAATAAGAAGGATTTCAGGTTCATTTGGCTTCAGAAAATGCTTCAAGAAATCTGGAAATCTGAGAAACTCGCGAAAGGTTTCTCGGGTTTCTCTTAAAGCGGCTTAGTCTTGAATTTAATTATCAAAATTAATAAATAAATAAAAAGAATTTGAAAGCTTTTCTTAAAAAACTTTAGAATTTTTTTTAAAGTATTTAAATCGTTTCAAAGCCTTCAAATCTTTTTAAGAGCATTCGAAAATTTTTTAAAACGTTTTAATTTAAAAACATGTGTTCTAAAGCTTTTTTAAGAGTTTTGAAGTGCATTTAAATGTGTTTTGAGAAGCTTATGTTTCTTAAAGCTTATGAAAAGAATTTTAAAGTGTTTCACGGAATTTTTTAAGTGAAAAAAAATGTATTAAGCGCTTTAAAAGCCTCTAAAAAACAATTCTTACGTTATTTAAATCGTTTTAAAGCGCGCCAAAGAATTATTTTTAAGTGTTTTTAACGGTCTAAACATTATAAAGATTTTTAAGTTACTTAAAACGTTAAAAATCGTTTTTAAGCCAAATAAAGCATCTTAAAGTTTTTTGAGCCGTTTGAAAAGCATTTTAAAACATTTTTATGTCTTTGAAAATGCATTATAAAGCATCTTAAATAATTTTGAAGCGGTTTAAAGTTGGTATAAACCATTTTAAAAGTCTTTTGCAGACATTTTTAAGCGTTTTAAAGTAAATAAAAAATATAATAAATTCTTTCAAAATTTGAGAAACCATGAAATTTCGAGAAACTCCAGAAACAATAGAAACCCTTATCAGCTTGTCAGTTATAAAAATTTATGAGCCCCATATTGGGAAGGCAAATAATAAATTTTATTGCCCAACGATTATATTTTTTTTATTGAAAAGCGAAACTAGCAATCATCTCCAGTCTTCTTGAGAATCTTCCTGCCCACGAGATCCATACAGCAGGGAACTGTGAGCTCCTCAACATCCGTGCAGGAGCTGTCGGACTCATCGCTGGAATCATATTTTCCAATTCCCGGAAGAACTCCCAGACACACGAGACTTCCACTGGATTCACCTCCTGGTCGCTTCTTGGGCGGCTCCTCCTCAGCCGCCACCTCGGCTTCCCGCTTCCGCACGATGACGCCTTTGAGGATGGACTTCTGGGATGGGTGACTGGAGGGAGAGGCCTTAGTGATCTTGGACTTCTCCAATTCCAGTCGCTTCCTCTCGATTTCACTATCCTCGATGGTATTTTGTCTCTCCCTGAACTCCTCCAACTCCTTGAGATCCTGCACGCGTTTCTCCTTCTCAGCGTTCATCTTTGATCGATCCACCATGTCCAGGAAGTCAATTTCATCATCATCCAAGCCACGAATTAGATTCTCTACAAGAAATCATCTCAATAAATTGATTTTTTTTTGGTAGATGAGAAACTCACTGAGCTTTCTGGACTCTTCAAATTCCAGATCTTTCTTGTCTTTCTGCTCCTTTAGCCTCTCGAACAGGGATCGCCCATCGTAGGGCTCCTCTGGCATCTCTGCATTAGATAATTTATTGATTTTACAATTTCATTTAATTTGCGAAAAGGAGGGAATTTCTATGGTTCAATTTACCTTCAGGTTCATCGGGTTTTCGCACTTTCTCCCACTCTTCCTGTCGCTTCTTCCTGGCTTCAGCTAATTCCGTTTCAGTCACAAATCCTGAACTCATTTTTGCACGCAATTTTATCAGAGAAATTCGTGAAATTGGAAAAATGTGCTTTGTTTTGATTCTGAATGACAGTTCGACCATACAAAAATTGTATCGGCAGTGAAGACGCATCCGCAGACGACCATAGACATCAAGATAGACATTCATGTTAGAAATCCATTGATTCTCCCGATTCCCCGATAGGTTTGGTCAAACGCGTCAAACGCTCTGATTGGCTAGAATACCTTGTTTAAAATTATTAAATTATTATTAGTTAGAAATCATAATTGATTATTGATTAGAATATTCACCCAAGGCTCCAACTTTAAGATTTTAGCTGACATTCAAACATTTCCATCGATCATTTGTAACTTTTTTCAAAGTTCTAAAAAGTTTACCAGCTTTTTAACTCTCTCCAAAATCGCCGTGGGACACTCGAAGTGTTAATATAATCTGTCCAAGACTCACCTCTATTATACCAAATTTTTAGTAGACTCTCATTCCCAGACAAATTAAACCATAAAACAATTTTACTATAAATACAATTTATTTAGCCATTTTTTTCTCAAAGCAATGAAATTATTCTAAAATGCACAGGGACAATATTTCTCCTCTAAAATCTATATTCAGATAAATCTCATGAAATTATCATATAGAAAGCTAAGTAAAAAAATTATTTACAATACTACAGTTACCTTTGCACTAATCTTGATTTATTTGATCCATTTAATGAATTAAGAGACGACTTCAAAGTGTTTAAATAAACTTGAAAGGGCTGAAAATCCTATAGACTCCTCCCCCTCCGATGAAAAATGTGCTGAAACATAACCTTAAATTTCTAAAATTCATTTTCCATCAACGCATTAGCCTCATTGGTCTGGATGAGAGCGGCGTCTGCTGATCCGTATTCTCCAAATAGTGCTGTCTCATCTGTCTCTGAGCGCTCTCGCGATGAATCCCGAAGGGCGACTGCTCCCCCTGAAACTCCTCCCCCTTCCCACTCGACCAGTTCTGGATGGTTCGCAATGCCTGCGGATGTCTCTGGGACGCCGAACTCGCCGCGAACGATAACGCGCTGAGATTTGGCGTTCTGGACAAAGATTGAGCATTTCTGGTGTTTGTGGGACGCCGTCCCACCACCACCGGAAAACACTCACCCGTGGCGACTGTCTGGAGGATCCGTTCGAGCTCCAGACAGTGCCTGAAACACTCCTCGCAATGCTCCCACATCCATTTCTCAGTCTCCGCCAAGTCACTCGCATTCTCCGTCACGCCGGAAGCGCTCTTCACGCGAACACCCGCCTCGGCGCTACGTGTCACGCTACTGCCATTGTAGAACATCGCCTCGAAGTCCGTGAGAGTCTCCATGAGGTGGCACTTGGCGTGGGTGCTGTAGTAAGTCACTTTGGGGGTCTTCAAGCGCACGAGATCCACAAAGCGGGCAGCATATCTGATTATTAAACGCCGATATTGTCGGAGAAAGTGAATAAAAACGCATATTTTTACTCTTTCAGATACGATACATAAATAATTTTGAGGTTATTCGAGGCTTTTCTATGGAAATCTCTAGCATATTCGGGTATTTAAACTATTTTATTGACAGCGATATTATATTAGATTATTACGTGGAATACTTAAAAAAAAAAAAGAAACTTAAGTCAATTGATGATAACTTCACACTAGAGAAATTCACCTCAAAATAAGAATGGTGGTGAATTTCAATTCACCTTGGATTGCTAATCTATACAATCAATGTCTTTGGTAAAGAGATAAAACCGATAAAATTTTCAAAGGATTGAGGATTCAAATTGAAATTTTCAGATAGAAAATTTCAGATTTCCTCAAAACATCCTATATGATTCCCATAACAAATTCATAAATAAAAAATCTCACCTGTACTTCTTCCAATGCGCTTCTGGTAAATTCTCGTAACTGAAGACTCCCTCTGGTCCATTTGGCGGAATGTCTGGCGGTTCCTCCCTCACCGGAGCGGCTCCTCCTTGCGGCTGATAGACAATCACTCTCTCTCCATCCCCCGAGATGCGACACACCTGCGTCACGACCTCACCCAAAGTCCTCATCCTCACGAACTCCACTGTCACATCTCCTCCTGGCAGGATATGGAAGATGACATTCTTAGTGGTATGTCTGGTGGCCAGGAGACGCTTTGTGTTAAGCCTCGCTACCTCGAGACTCCTTTTTGTCGGCAGAAACTCCATCGATCCGCCCTGTGGATGCTGTAAGCCACCCAGACGCGCCGCAGCGCCACCGGGAGCGCTCTGAGTGGACTTGAGGGGTCTCCTCTGACTCTCTGAGGAGTTCATGAAGCCACTGTCCATTGATTGCTGGAAGAGACTGGCCAGTGGGTGAGACTTCAGCATAAAACTGTGCTGTGGAATGTCCTCGAGGGCGATTCTCTCGTCCGGATTCTTCTGCAGGAGACGCGTGAGGAGATCCTGGGCTTCCGCCGAGAGATAACTCGGCATCTGACAGGGTGCTGTAACCACTCGATTGAGCGTCATTGTGGTGGCGGACGTGGCAAAGGGTGGACGTCCCACCAGCAGCGTATACAGCATACAGCCCACACTCCACACATCCGCCGGCGGGCCATGAGACGTCCGCGAAGCCACTTCCGGTGACATGTAGTTAGGTGTTCCACAGAGAGTCACGTGACGCTCATTGGGTACCATAAGCTGAATGGCGAGGCCAAAATCCGCAATCTTCACGTGACGATCGTCCATGAGGAGTAAATTGGAGAGCGACAAATCCCGATGGATGATCCTGTTGGAATGGAGATACAGTAGACCAGCCACTACTTGCTTCATCACACCAGCAGCCTCCGTCTCGGACATTGTGCGTCCCAGGTGCTTGAGGAAGCGCTGCAGTTCTCCGTGACGAGCCAATTCCAGCACCAGATAAACGCATTTCTCATCCTCGAAGAAGGTGTACAGTTCCAGGATGGCGGGATGCTTAAGTTGTGAGTGGATGATCACCTCCTGGCGCACTCGTTTCTCCATATTCCGCTCCAACATCACCCTTTTGTCGATCTTCCGGGAGATAAGAAACAAAAACATCCATTAGAATTTTTCATCCCTCCGGAAGGTAAGAAAAACTCACCATTTTGATCGCTACGAAGATCCCGCTGGCTAGGCACAGAGCCTTGTAAACCTGTGCGAAGCCACCCTTGCCCAGGGGCTCGAGGATTCGGTAGTCCTGCCAGGAAAAAACCCCAAATAAATAAACATTTCAACACAAACAAAAACAAACTAACCTCAATTCTCTCGCCTAAATTCATTTTTGCATTTACACTCATCCTCCGTCTCGCTCTCGACACTATTTAACACTTGCTAGAGGCCGCGTCACACTAATTTGCAGGATTTCACTGAAATTTACGCGAAAAATGAGAAAATTAGCTGAAAAAACGGAAAATCTTGCAGTGGAATTTCGTCGTTGCGTAGCGTCATTTTTTTTGTACTGACTGCCATACAAGTAAATAGTTTGCTTTTTTACTGACATGCCAGTAGGAGAAATTTCAAAAATATAAAAGTAACGACCAAATTTGGGATCATCTTTTAGAATTTTATTTATTATACAAGTTAAGAAATTTAGCTTCAAATTGAATAATAAAATAGTTTAGTAGTCAAAGCTGTTAAAATAGTCTTGCTATTGTAAAAAACAAATAAATATTATTAATAAATACAAAAGAAGTTCAAAAAGAACTTTTTGGTGCGCAAAAAGAATAAATTCGACTGTGTTCAGGGAGGAAATAGGTTCTTAGAGAGTAAAAAAAAATATACTTTTTCGAATGATAAAAAAGGAAATCAGTTTCTGGAAGTTCTGTAAGCAAAGAGCTTTATTCATAACATAAGATACAGAAGCACCAGCCAAAAATACTAGAAACACAGGAAGTCAACTTTAAGACTCCTTGCAATATGGAATTGACTCGTTTATAACTCTCAAGGTTCCCGCTAAGGTGACTCATTTAAGTTTGAACAGTTCTTGAAACAACCTCTAAAATTTTCCATAAATTCACAATTTTTAAACAATTGGCAAATAATTATTGATAAGACATCAAGAATTGCCGAAAAAGGCGAAAAAGTAAAAGTCTGCAGCGGTATTGTTTTCTGTTTGCGTAGAATTTGCAAATGTTCTCAATATTGAATTAGACAAAGTTAATTTTAGCTTTTTCCGAAAGAATTATGAGTATGCACGCTGCGTATATATTACAATTTTTCATTTTTATCTTAAAAAAAAGATTAAATAATGCCACAAAGTATGAATTTATTGCCCTAAAATGCATTACGACTATCTATGCGTTCGTCTGTTGTCCCTTTAAGGACCGCGGCGTTGCTGGCCATTGCTGAGTTGATCAGTACTATTATTTTTTGTATTATTAGGATCGAAATAACACTTTAAAGATTTACGGATTTTTTTTTAACTGTTCCAGAACATTGAAAGAATATGCCTGAAAATGGCCCAAATCGCGTTTTCCGGAAAATTTATTAATTTTTCCCTTTTGTACATTTGTATGAAAGTTACTAATAGGGGATGGTGGGGCCTTCTCCTATAGTATGGGGTTATAGGTGAACCCATTCTGGTCAACCCTATCATATATCGTGACCCGGTAGCGCTTCATTTTTATGGTCAAAAACTCGAAAATGCCCGAAAAATGGGTAAATTTGTATGAGAGATACCAATAGGGGATGGCGGGGCAACTTCTCTATACCCAAAAGTTATAGAGGACACCATCCTTA
>CAKKOB020003096.1:0-10014 GCA_918844115.2 Phlebotomus perniciosus
CGGATGGAGCACATGTAGTGGCAGAACATATTGGCCGCTGTGACTTGCAGGATCTCCTTCACATGCATCTCCTTCCCGGTTCCCACCTTACTGGTCAGCACCCTGAGGAACTCTCCCATCTCCAGGCATCCAATATCGCACATCTTGCGGTAGTAGTCTGAGTTGTCGCGCGGGGAGCAGTGCCTGCGTGCCAAATTGCGTCGCTTCTGCTGCAAATTCGACCAGTCGCACAAGGCCAGAGCTGTTCAGGAGAGAGATAACCAGACATCACATCACTTTGCTCACCATATTCATGATCTCAGCAGAGTGTCTTCCTGAGAGCTCTGTAGGTCAGTGGGAAGTATAAGGCCACCAAATTCAGATTATTTCCCCCTCATTTCAATAAATCCTCGTGCAAATTCCACATTCGTCGGATCTGATCTCAAGGAGACACAGTGTCTCCGGGCAAGATTAATTTTTGCGACGAATTTGTGGATCGCGGAATAACCTTGGGTGATCGCTTGTTTCCTCTTTGAACCACTATTCTCATGGCTCTTGGCGCCTCACATTTTATTCTGATACATATAAAGATTCACCCGCCCACGAGGAGGCGGGAAACCCCCCCAAAACTAACTTATTCATTATCAGTAACCTTCAGTTTATTCTTCGCCAGCGCCTTTTCAAGGTCAAACTTGAAAAAATAATGCCCGAAAGTGCATCATAATCGCGATAATTGATCAAATTATCAAGATTGAAAGCCAAATAAGACTCACGCTCACAGAGGGGGGCGCAATCCGTGGGCAGGAGAGAATGCAACACTTGTATTTTTAATCTAATTAAAATCATAATTAAAACAATTACTCCACTACATAAATCCTCTCAAGTATGAAGAAAACATTAAGGCACTGGAGTATTTACGTTGAAACTAGGCTTTTCAAGAACAAACAATCATCATCATCGTCATTTTGGGTAATTATTGAAAAGTAAAACATTCAGAATGAAGGAGGTGAATTGAAAAGAAAAATTCAACCATGTGCAAGAATGCAAAGTAACTAGTAAGCAAACTAATGACCTAATCTCTTCACTATACTGCGAAATTCTTCATTTCACCCATTCGCCATCCAACTGAGTCGGAGAAGAAATCTTCACTTATATCGTCCATTAAGAGTATTTCCGGGTGAAACACATTCACCGCGCGGTAATTTCTCGGATTGCATTTTTCCCGCCAAAAAAAAGCACGTAACGCATAAGCTCGTGGCACTCGTGTTGCGCCCGCAAAAATTATCAAATTACACGAGTCATAGTTTTATTGTACCAAAAATATGTCTTGGCTATTTCAGCATAAATTTCCATTCTTTGTATTCGCCCCTCCTTTGGCCTCTTGTGTTGGTTTTTCATCATGGAAAATCAAGCTACGACGCTATAACCTACTTCCAATTTCTGTATAGATTTTTCACAATGAAAAGGTAAGACAAAACGCTTTGTTTTTATTTCTTTCGCGATTTCTTATTATCCGGGAAAGTTAAGATCTTTTCAAAGACAAAAAAGTGTTTTTTTTTGTAATTTTAAGCACGATTTAAGATTTCTTTTACTCAATTTTCACAAATTTAAAAGCTTTTAGAAGACAAAATTTCCAAAAATCCGTTACTTTTCCCCAAATTTCGCTTAATCTCATACAACTTGCAGGATTAGTCGCGTTCGTTGCGTAAAGCTCAGGCTCTGTGCGTGCTTGCAGCATTTGCTGCACACCTGGCCACAGAGAAAAACAACGTTGCATGCTCATCATTGATCGTGTGGGTTGTTGGCAAAAGAAGAAAAAAAAACACTGAAGAAATTGAGAGGAAAACCTTCTAATTGGTTCTTATCGTGACTCACATTGCGTTGTATATGTTTTGTGCAAAGTTATAAGAATTTCGCAGGAGCACCATCGAGAAGCACATCAGACAAAATCAGTTTGTTGTGCCCGATGAGTGCGTAAATTATTCCGTGTTTGTTCTCTCCTCGCCCAATATATTCCCTTTTCCAAATGGGCGATAAAAAAAGAAAGACGAATAATTTTCTCATTATTCAAAAATTCTGAATCTCATAAAAGGCCAGGACAAAATGACTTCTGTGTGCTGAATTTTCTCGGGAATTTATCTCAACCAGTAGTTGACGAGAGTGAAGAAAAGTGCGAGGAAATTAACATATTAGGCAAGTGTTTCAATTTCAAATTTATCCTCTTATAGGAGTGTCTCCCTTTGCGACGGATATCCGTTTGTCAGACTTATTTTTAGATGAGAGAGAATTTTTGCAAATGATCGATTTGAGAATCTCCCAAATGGAAAATTTCTCCGTGAATTTGATCACAATTACGTGCATTTTGTTTGGGAAAATTGCAAAGCTGTGCGATAATTTCTTACGCACTTCAGCAAAATTATTTCCGTTTGGTAATAAACTTGGCTCACCGGGGGAAAAGGGGGGAAATATCTGGGTGGCAACGAAAGCATGGAAAAATTACAGTCACAAAAAATTAGACTCACAGTTGTTTCTGTCGCCCCCGAAGAGCTTGTGGAAGCGCAGAAAGTCCGGACGACCACCAAAAAATTTCCCATTGTTACTCAGCACCTCCTGGATGAGCTCCAGACTGTTGACGACAAAGCACCTGGTTGTGCCGAGAGTGAGGCTGTAAGCATCGCCGTACTTGTGACTGAGCTCCGTGAAGGCCTGGAAGGGATTCTCATGGTGCGCCAGGAGTGGAAGATTCCCCAGGATCGGCCATGGGGCAGGTCCAGGCGCCTGGGCGAACTCCTTCGTCACGGGCTTCGGCGGATCACATTGCTGGCGAGTCTTTGACTTCACGTACGGCACGGATGTGATGTACACTTTGCGACGCCACTCCACAAGCACGCGGACGTAGCTCACGACAAAAGTCACGAAGAGCAGGATCAGCGTTAGCACTATTCCGATGGTCATTGTCACAAGGCAAAAAATTTTAATCACACAAAACGAATAATTTCCTTTCGGTTTCTGATAAGCGCGATAAAGCAACACAATGATTATTGTCTTCCTTCGGCCAGAGAAAAAAGGCGCTTTGTGGGAAGATTTGCAGGACAAGAAGAGTCGCGATATCTCAAGTGAAGTTGATCAGCAAGAGAAGTGTCCTCTGATACCAAGTGCTCTCCGATCTCACGATCCCCTGAGGTGACTAAAACGTACACTGAGTCTTTTCGGTGGCTTCCAATTGCTTATATATGCATCCCCGAATCGAGTCTCTCCGCGCTTCTGTTTTTGCCTTCCCATTGATCATTTTCTATACACATTTGTAATGCTCGCTGGGCCGGCGTATAAAGAAAATCCAGAGAGTGTGTCTTAGCCATATACATATAATCATCGTCGATATACACTCTGATATATCTGTACATGGGATATATCATAATAAATAATACATTGTTTGTGTATTGATCACATACTCTTCGCGCCGTTGAGGTGCTATACAAGACACCCATCAAGACACAAAAATAAATATATATCGAGAACATATTTTTTTCTCCAAAATGATAACGCGCATTGGATATCACATTCGTCACAGGAAGGATCTGCGATTGCCCTTCTCTTGTTCTCCTGTTAAACTCCTTCCGGTGCGAAGCGTGACTCTCATTCGACATTCGGTTTCTCGGAGAAATTTCTTGTGAATCCATAATAAATGAGTTCAATTGAAACTTCAGCAAAAATAGAACAGACGATCAATTATAAAGTCCTAAAACTTTGAAAAATTCATTCAAAAGATTTCCCGGAATTTAAAGGATTAAATTATTTAGGCGGTTCTACATGAATAGGAGATTGCCGCGCTACTTTGGACATCACAAATTATCAATTTCGTTTTATATTTTTTGTTTGAAGCGTTTAAAGTTAAAGTTCAAGAGCAAAATTTTTATTAAAGATGTGAATTAATCAAGACAAACACTTTGAAATTAAATATCTTTTTATTTTTTAAATTTTGATTAGGTTTACCGCTCTATTCGGGAGTTTAAGTTTCCAAAAGTAAAGAATTTTGAAGCCTTAAAAGATTTTAAAAGATTTGGTATAGAGCCTTTAATTTGCATTAAAAACAATGTTGGAAAATTGAAAAATTAATAAGATTATCTAAACATTTAACACCATTTATAAAAAAAAATGAAGATAGGGGAAGGAGGGCTTACTTGGACAAAGAGTTGTCAGTCATTGCATTTTATGGTTTCTCAAATAAGCAACAAAATAAGGAAGAAAGTGGGTGTGATTTTTGGGTGGGGGAATGTGTGAAATGCGCGAGAGAGGAACGCGCAGTTTTCTTAGAAAGAAAATCAAGCAAAACTATATATGAATAGCCAAAAAAAAGACAAGTATGAAAGAACAGCAAAATGGCCAATTTGCTGAACCATGAGAAAGATTGTAATTTGGCTTTTTCAGCACTAAATTATATATTCTTCACGTCAGAATCCATCATTCTCACTCCATTTGTTCTCCGTGCGATGCCAACTGGCCCAGAATACCTATTCTGAGCCCCATTTGCTGGATTTGCAATCGCCGCAGGAGATGTGTGTCGGAGGCTGTAAGAACGGCAATTGAGTGATTTACTTGTGATGAATCACCGATAGCCAGCTAAAGCTGCTAAAAGTGGATCTGGATGGAAAATGAAAATGGAGATTTGGCCATTCTACCAGATCCACTGGCCAATTGTTCTGCCGAGTTTGGTGCTTTGAGTGTGTTTGGATACCTTGCGATTGGCTGGCGCTCGAGACGAAACTCTTCAGCCCAAATATCGCACTCTTCGCCAGAATGAGAGGAGAGAAGACAAAAAAAGCTCCACACACACTAAATGCTGGGAGTTACGTTAGTAACTGATATTCTGGGAGAGATGCTGAGGCGGAAGTAGAAATAAATTAGAATAAGAGACTACTGAAATATTCAGTGGATTAATTTGAGAGTTGTCTCTAAGGAAAACGGAGACGACACTTTTCTGACTCAATGACTGACTGAATTGCTTAACAAATTGACTTTTCCACCAACGTTCTCGCTTCCCAATGTGGGCCGTCGAATAAATTGTGTGGAAATTGATCAAGAATGAACCAGATAGGAGAGCCTCCCTCTCCCCACGTCTGCACCCAAAGGTGATCTTCTCAATGGAAATTTTCCACGATTTTCATCCGAGTTGGACGGGAAATCCGCCTCCCCAGCATCACATGAAATGCATTTCAAAAAAAAACTCTTATTTTTAATCTTCTACCATATCGCGTTTTCCGTCGTGGCAGAATGCAAAGAAGCGATAAGGTAAATAAAAAAGTGAAGAGTGGAGAGAAAAGAGAGCAGAACGAAAGAAAAGTGTTTCTCAAGCGGAGGAAATTCTTCAATTGTCAGAATTTGCAATTGAGAACGTTGTTTTTGTTCTGCCTGTACAATTTTCAACATGCCCCAGCGTTTCTCCATTATTTATAATCAATTGTGCAAAAAGAAATCGCCCAGAATTCATTCAAGAAAAAAAAACTTCCTCTCGCAGAACATCAAGACTTACGACTATCCCCCTTCGTCACGCAAATGAATAAACTCCACTTTGTCCACTCCTTGAAAAATTTTCAAGATTCTATAGAGAAAAAATTTGTTTTTTTTGTAACCGACAAACCGTTCCACTTTACTATGCAGAAGTAGGAATCTTTTTTTCCCGAGAAATCATTTAAATATTCTATATTAAGTGCTATGAGAGCGTCTTTCAGTGGAACCACGTGAAGCGGATTCTGAGAAGACTGTTATTATTCAAATCCTTTTCTGAATTTTTAGTTATAAACCCTAGAAATCTTCAATTTATTCCAACCAAAAACAGCGTCTTGATGCCTATGTATGCAAAAAAATAATACCAGAATTTAAAGAAATGCTCTAGGTAGGTAGTAGAATTCAATAAAATTCATTAGATTTCGACATATCAAGAATTCAGAAGTAACATAATAGGGAAAGGCTTATTCGAAAAAATTTTAAATCAGGATTTGTTGACGGGAAATGCAAGTAGTTCTGTCTAATCTTAATACATAATGGCATCAGATTTAATAAAAGAGACTTAACTTTCAGGGACCAGAATAGCTTCGTACTCATTTCTCTCCTGGAGCGAAATTTTCCTTAAAAATATAGCTCCTTGCTCCTAATAATCAATAGAAGATACCTTTTTCTAGATTTTTCTATAAAAACTAAGGTTTTTATAAAAACTGTTAAGTGTAAATCCTGTAGGTTTTTAACAAAAACTAAAAAAACAATAAAAAAATCTTTTAAATTACTTTAGGTAAATTCCAAACTTATTGATGCTAGAAAACAGACTAGAAATCTATTGTGAATATAAATCTTTTTAGAAATCTAAAAAGGAAGATATTTATAGCAACTTCAGGCGTCCAAAAAGTTACAAGAAAACCACAAATTCATGTGATAAAGTAAAATAAATTAGCTTGGAATACCAGAAAAGAACTCTAGTCCCGTCTATATATACTTTCATATTGGGGAACCAAAACTGAAACTTTTTCCAAGCTTTTACCAAAACTGATCTTTAAATATAGTTAGTAGCCCATCTTATCCGCGCCGTCAACTTGACCGTCTCTCCCCTATCCATACGCCAAGATTTTGATGAATTTTTAAAGCAGATCTGGAAAGCAGAAGGTGTAACAATTCTAAAGATACCAGATTTATCCAATTCCGTTGCATAGAAGTTTAGTTATTCAATACTTACTGAAATTGAAAAGTCACTTTTCAAATGAAACAACTAATAAATTCATGAATTTATGATTATTTCTTAATTTTTTATATTAAATATTAAAATATTAAGATGATCAAGAAAAGCTTAAATTCAGCTCAAATTAAAATATCACTAATCAGAATGTTTAACATGCAATGCGTTTCTACATAAAAACGTTTTGAGGTGTACGAATTTTCTAAAAAGAAAAATTAAAATATTTCCAGACTCCACAATAAAGCATCACGGGAATTAGGCCACCAAGAAGTAACTCGAAGCTTCTGGAAATTTTTCATGTCGCCTAAAACGTGAATAGTCATGCAAACAACATTTGAATTTCTGTAATTTGTGAGTCTTTAGTCGCGCCTCGGAGAGTTGTGTGTCAATAATTCCAGGAACTTAATGGGGTCAATCAATTTTACTTGCAATCTGACGACTAAGAGTGTCGCAACAGCGCGAAGAAAGGCACACAAAAAAAGATAAAGAGCAGAATTTCCATGAGACAATGTAATGGGAAGAATATGATGAAGACTACCGCGGCACGAGATGAAATATAAACAAACAAGCAAATTGGTTTAGGTTCCGGGTCTTTTTTGGCCAATAGACATGGAATAACACACGGGTGATGCCTTTTTTTGGCTCGATCACGCGAATTATAAAATCTGCATAGTTTCTTTTTTCTCTCTTGTATATGTAGCAATTTCAGGAGTGCTATTACTGTCTTATCTGTTGAATAAATTTTCCCTATGAACTGTGGAGACCCGTTTTCTCGGCTCATTTAAATATTGCGCCGTTTCTTCACTGCTGTTGTTTTTCAGATGGAGCCTTTATTTTTTTTTCGGTGAAATTTCCCCCCAAAACAGTGATCATGTTTTCATGTACATATATTTTCTGGATATTTCTTCTCTCAAAAGAGCTCTCGATGAATTGATAAAATTGCCTCGCAGAGTGGAGAAAAAGTGGCTGTGTCGTAAGATTTGGCCTCAATATCGCCACGATGGCATCAGAATCAATCAGTGACTATCTCAAACTTCCGCATCAGCATACATTTTTCCCAATATTGATCACCTAGATGGACACTCCACGGGATGGCTTGATGAATAGGCGCAATATAGCGTGGATAGGTTGTTATGCAATTGAAACATCAATAGAATATGGAAATTGCTCAATTATTCCCATGTATCTGGATCCCCTTCTGAATCCTAAATAATTCTCCACCCAGGAAATTCAATTTATCATTTCTCCTAAGAATCGATCACGACACAGATTGTTGCGCAAAAAAAATCCCCGCCACCAACAAAAAAGGAGATTGCAAATTTCTTTCGAAAAAGCATTTGCCAATTTTTTTGGGAGCCTCTCCAGTCCCATTGGCTTCGCACAAGTGGTGCATGGATTTGCGACGAATTGTACTTTTATGCATGCAGACTCGGCTCTTCGTTGGCGCTTCTTGTTTATTTGTGTTAAGCATATTCAAAATGCTAAACTTTTTTCATGCATGAATACCTATTATGTATGTAACCTATACGTGAACGCGGCAGAAATCTTCCGTCGTCTCACCGAAAAAAAAGAAACACTCGCGCGCACAAAAGATCATTTACAAGAAATTCGGCGGCTATAAGGTGTCCTAGAATTACACTATTTGCATCTAGTGCTTCCATTTACATATGCGCGTGATTTCAATTAGCCTTTCTCTGTTTTTTTTCGACAATTTTTGAATACTGTAAATTTCCAAGAGAAAAACAAGAAAAATATTCACACAAAAATAAAACAAAGATACAAAGTTGTGCATTTAGAGTACGGGATTTCTTCATTTCACCGTACAGCCTTTATCATCATTGAATATATACCACCTGGTTGGAAAGAATAGAGCTTAAGTTTTAGTCGGACCGGTCGGACCTAAAGTTTCGGGCGAGTCTTAAGCTCTGGTCTAGCCTTAAGCTTTACACTAGCCTAAATCTTAAAGTTAGTCTTAAGCTTTAGGCAAGCCTTAAGCTTTAGTCTAGTCTTATACCGGGCAAACACTTATGACTTAAGCCTAGAGAAGGCTTATCCTGCTAATCTCGTGAACCTGATTGTAAGGCCCTGCATAAACTTGAGGGTTAGCCGAGAGAAGACTTAGCCAGTTTATAGCCAATGGCAGTTCGTAGACACCATAAACGCGGCTTAGCATTCAGAAAATAGCAATTTTGATTATTGCGGCACTGAAATTATCATTGATTGAACTGTCTTTTGCTCTAAACTGGCTAAGTCTTCTCTCGGCTAAGCCCAAGTGTATGAGGGGCTAATGTATACCACTCTCGGCTTAGTCATGTTCACGATATTAGCAAGATGAGCCATAAAGGCTTAAGTGAAGTGTATGCCTACAGCTTTACGCTTTAAACTAGCCTTTTCAAGCTTAGGGAATTCAGGACAACGAGCTTAAGCTTGAATTGTAGGATTTTGCAAGAAAAAATCAATTAAGGAGTTATGCAAATGCACATGCAGACTGAATTCATGCTCAGAATGCCACAAAGAAGTTTATCAAGTCCGATAAATTGAAGCAAATCAATTCAACTGTATGCCAGGAGTTCAAGTTTCCTGAACAGGCTGAAGAGAAATTCTAAGGAGTTAGACTGAGAATTTCATCAAGCACTGTTTAAGTCTCTGTAAAGACACAGATTTTAGCACATTTATACCACTCAAAATCAAAAGATAGTATAGGTATACCTAATCGGAAAAATTGTAAAAAAATTGATGTTGACAATGTGACCCAACGGTTGCAAAGGGTTTATTGAGTTTAAATTTAATTTAAATACTCAATAAAAAAAATGCGAAATTATTGTCTTATTTAGTAATTAATTGTGTTTACAACAATAAAATGCGTTTTTATTGATCATTTTGCTTACAAATAAGACAATCAATATAAGTTATGGTTTACAAAACATTGTTGTTTTCACAATGTATATTTTACCCATTATGTAACACGCGTGTTCTATGAAAATCAAAATATTATTAATATTTTTGTTTTCAATATTTCTCTTAAAAAAAAAACCGATTTCCCATCCAAAATACACGAAAATTAAGAGAGGAAGCGGATGAAAGCTCAACCTTTGAGCACATGCGTGGATGTGGATGGAAAAAACTGTTTTTACCCGCAGCAATTTTCGCACATTGTTCACAAATATTGCCCAGGAGGAAGTGCGAAGAAAGTGCACGTAGTGATAAACGGCGTGTGTGGAATTTCCTCTCTCATTACGTCTGTGCGTATGCAAATTTGTGTCATGAAATGGATTATAAAGGGTGTCATATTGGCCAGACTTTGCCGACGT
>CAKKOB020003097.1:0-10013 GCA_918844115.2 Phlebotomus perniciosus
AATTAAATGTCTTAACAAGTCCTTAAAAAGTTATGCCTAAAATTTAAGCTTTTGGCTAGTGTTAAGTTTTAAGCTAGACTCTTTAAACTAGACTTAAACTGGCCTTAAACTAGTCTAAAGCTTTATGCCTTAAGTCAACCCTAAGCTCTAAGCCAGCCTTAAGCTTTAGGTCAGCCTTAAGCCAGTCTTGAGCTTTAGACGGACTTTAAGCCAGCCTTGAGCTTTAGGACTTTCTTGTGTTTTACACGAACTTTAAGCCAACTTAAGCTATCCTTGAGCTTTATTACATGTCTTAAGATTTAGACTAACTTTTAATTTTAGGATTGCCTTAACTTTTAAGCTTTAAGCTAGCCTCAAATTGATCCAAGCTATTATTAAAAAGTATTTGGAAAGCTAATTTTGATAGTTTGGATCCAGTTTAAATTTTATTGACTATTTGAACTGCCCCACTCTCTCCTACCAGAATATACGCTGATGACGAGAGTCGCGGTTATTGATGTGATAAATTTGTTAATAATTAAATAACTGAACTGATTAATAGGTAATAGTGTGGAGGGTGTTTCATTATTTCTCGGTTATAGAGCACTTGAAAGTTCATCCAGATAAAATGATTTTCTCTCCTCTAGTAGTTGAATATATAGAAGAAAAACCACTCACGACATTCGATGCTCATGTCACAACAATCCACATAACATATCCTTCCTCTACTGATGCCATGCCACATATAGAGGAAAATCATGTTATGTGACAGAATCCATAGAGGCAGCTAGTTCCACTGTCAAATTTACCAAAACTCATCCCAAATATCGCGTCTTCCGCTCTCACTCACCGCAGATAGAAATGGGAGGTATAAAAGGGAAAACATATATTGAATTTCCATCGCTCTAAACATCAATTCTGACAAAACATATGAATTCACTTTGTCACCATATCACTAATCCCGGGAAATCAAATTTTTCATGCGCTCCACATATTTTGTGGCAAGGCAAAACATTCATGATGTTCGCGAATACAAGACGTTCTGATTCCAAATGCAACGTCTCGAAAAGAAATAAAAAAATCATTTTACTGTTATTAGTAGATTTTTTCGTGTGAATCAATTGTCAATGAATTGCAGCCGATCATGATTGAGATCATGCTATATTTCGTATTCATTTTGCACAAAATAATTTTTCTTCCACATCAACAAAGTGCAATTTAATAGTGTCTCAAGGCGAAATGAAATCACGTATAGACGTGAATAATTTCCAGTAGCTTGTGCGGTTAGTTGGTCACAAAACTGAAGAGGGCATTTCTGTCAGAGACGCGACAATTTTACACGATTGCGATTATAATGTTTTAAAATGTTTCCATAGCAGTAAAGATATCGCCTCAATATGATATTCATTGTGACCCATTTGCAAAATATTTTTTTATGTGCCTCTCCGCGATATGTGGCAAAATTACGTATTCATTGATGGACTTTGCTGTGATGAATAAGAAAAGACACCGTTTCGTATGAATTCGCGTTAGCATCAGAAATGGCAATAATTTCAAAGACCTGCTTTCTAAGAAATTTATCTAAAATTGTAAAAATGTAATTGATAAAATATTTTTATGATTTTTACTCTTTTTACTTTTAAAAGGTTAGTTGAATTTCTTTTTAATGACGATAAAATCAATTTACTGGCTAAAATTTTAAATGTGCCAACGGTGCCAAACCTATAAAGAAAAGTACGTAGGCACCTGAACCGGATGTAATCCCAAACAAAAATAAATGACGGTAGCACTCGTGATCGTTATTTATTTACGACTTTGAATACAACTTATACAAACCGCTCATTCGCGACAAAAGTGGCATAGAAATGATTTGTATATGTAATGTGAGCTAGATAACACTTATTTTTTTAAATAAACATATGATCATATCATACATCATATTAGGTATACATAATCAAATATTTAAAAGAAATAAGCTGTGTTTGAACCCTCGTTCTGCATTCAAAATGCCAAACTCCAATTGATTCGGTTTGTGTGGTTAAAGGATAAAAGCGTGAAAGCGGTTTCAATAACTCCACATATAATGTATAACATACAAAACGATTAAATTAAATATAAATTTAATTAGTGAATGGTTCGTGGTTTTTCTGTTAGTTAATTCAGGGGCCTGTGGGAGACACAGAGTATGCCAAAAAGAAACAAAAATGTACGCAAAAAATAACATCTCAAATATACGGAATCCTCAGAGAATATACACAATATTTTATTAATTATAAACTCTTTTACACTTTGGCTTGGAGCTGTTTGTTGATCTCGACAACATTTTTTCTGCGTGTATATTTCTTATAGTTTTTTTTTATTTCCAGCAGATAGTTTAAAGTTAGCTATACCAAACAGATTTTAATACTTGCGAAATTCCCATAATATTTCTAAGAGCCTTATATGTAAAACGCTATTCCACATAAACCATTAATGGACAGACATTTCCGTTTAACCAGAGGTTTTGATTTGTAACTTTATAACTTATTTTTAATCTACGACGATTTATACAAGGACAGGAGAGGAAGAGAAGGAAAATTGCTTAATTTTTTTACTGTTTTACCACAAAAACTGATTTTAATTCAAATTAACATATAGCAAAGTATCTCCATATGAATTTTTCTTTTCTTTTTAATTGTTATTTTGTGCGAAAAGTGCTTTTAATGCTTGTACATGCGACATTTTAACCGCGTGCAAGCATTAATGGTTTTTCTATGTTTTTATATACGGTCTTTTCTGGTGTCGTTTCATAATTTTTCAGGGTGTATTTTTTCACACCTCCAGTGCAGGACAATTTCATATGCAAACAAACAATAACTGAAATTTGTTGTGACGAGGCGCACAAAGTTACAAAAGGAAACGCAGGCGATAATTCTTTTTTATTGACTTCAGTAAATTATATTCTTTCAAGTTGATATAAAAAGGCACTCGAAAAGTGTGGAGGGAGATGGTCGAGAGGCGACAGCCCGTGAAATTCACAATTTTTCACACAAAAAAACAAGCCTCATTCCTCTTTTTTTCTTCCCCCATTCCCCAAAGAGTGGACAGTGAGTGTTAGTCATATGAGCCATTTCACTTTATAATTAGGCGATATAGTGATGAGATTAGGCGAAATTAATGATAAAACACAGCATGTGATTGCCGTTAGTGGCTGAAATGGTTTGAATTTTTGTCTATTTTCCGCTTTTGAAATTAATTTTAGATTTTTAGGGTAGAAAATTCCCTCTAATTTATATTTATTTTCTTGGCTCATTTGCGTGACAATTGACTTCATCATTCAGCAGCTCAATGAGGGTAACTAAAAGGCGCTACGAGGCCGAAAAAAAATTAATGAAATAAATCTGAAAGATACACAGACACATTTATCACAGATTCCAGCGAAAATCATTTGTCAAATCTCCCCGGGAAAATTATTATAAATGATCCACTCATCTCACACTTTGTTGAAATCAGAGAGGAGTCAATCTGTTGGTGGCTGGAACAGAGTAGAGTACATGTGTTTTCAGCACCTTGAACAATACGTGGAAGACACACGATCGATTAATCATAAAAGTGATGCTTGATGACTCCATTTGGATCAATTTGTCAGAGATGATCATTTGTCATAATACTCCAGCCCCTTTGCCTCCTGGTTCACTTCACTTGCTTTATCTTCTTCCTTTTGGCATGAGAATTTCCATCCATCGTCTCACCACTATCATTGAGCAACTGAAACTGTATCATTAATAATGCAGCCACAAACTGATGGTTTTGATGAAACACAAACTTCCCGCTAAAGACGGATAAAGATGGTATAAGAGACAAAATAAAAAGAGAAAAAAAGTATCTCAGGATTTTCTAGTTATTTATCTCAATTTTCTTGATGTTATACAATTTTTTCCACCTCTCCTCAGGAGAATATCTGCAAGGGAGCGTTGAGAAATTCCCGACAATTCAGTTAAATTTGGATTTTGCTTTGAATCTAACAGATTTTAACTAAATATAAATTTGATAATTGAATTTAGGTGTGCTTTAAATTTTGTAGGGTAAGATTGAGTAATTTGGGATATAAATTATGGTGCTGTCACATGGCATTAGTTCTTGCAACGGTTTCTTAAAGTTGAAAATGATTTGATCGCATTTTCCAATGGAAAATCATCAAATTTCCACTCATATCCAGTCTGTTCTACATTTGCTAAGTATTTCCAAAAAGAATTATTCGGAAAACTCAAAAGAAGTGCGGAAAATCTCGTTCAATCGTATCAGGGGATTTTAAGAACTGAAATAAGTGTTTAAGGCGCCTGATTAGATTTAACGACATTTTTTGCACTTTATTTGGTCTTTCTGTAAAATTCTTTTTATATATTCTTCAAAAATGTATGAACAGACTAGTTATGAGTGAAAATTTGATAATCTTCAACTGGAAAAAGCGATTAAATCCTTTTCAATCTTAAGGATTTGTTGATAGAAATATTGTCATAAGGTGCTGTCACACAGCAACTGTACAGGCAGCTGATTCTCAACAATTAAATGTTTATTAATCGCATTTTCCAATGGGAAATGGAAAAATGTGGGAACTTGTAAGAAGAATTGTCCGGAAAAACACAGTAGAAGTATGAAAAAGTCAGTTGAGTCGAATAAGAAGCTTTTGAATCCCGAAAATCAGTGCTTAGAGTTCCTGATTGGACTTAAGCTCATTTTCTACTCTTTTATTAAGTTTTTTCTGCGAAATTCTTTTAAGATATTCTTCAATGTTCAAGAGAGTGTTATTTGGTGGATATTTGAAAGTTTCCCATTTGGTAAATTTGATTTTTGGCCATTCAACTGGAAGAATCAGCTGAATGACTGACCGTGTAACAGCACTATTAGAATGCACAATGAAAAACATTTTCTTTTTCAAATTATTAGTCAATTAAAATCTGTAAAAATGCATAAACTATCATTATGTTTAAACTACATAGTTCATTAGATTTAAAATTAGACCAACATTGCCTAGTCAAGTTAAGTATTTTCCAGCACTTCTTTATAATATTCAAAGCTATTCTCATTTCAGAAAATTTGTCACATACGACACAGAGTTTACCAACTGACCCTATGATGCCCATCCACCCACTCTTGCGTACCTCGAACCTTTGACGAGGGGTGCAGGAGAGAAAAAAAGACAGAATAGGAAATAATATTCCAATTCTATTTACCCATCAAACTGTATAGGGACTCACTTGCATCCCATAGGCACACATAAATCACTAACTTTTATTACAGTCACACAACATTTTCTGACATTCTGCTGCGACTTCTTCACCCACTCCAGCACCAAACGAGTACTGCTTATGGCATTTTTCATCGTCATCCCCTTCCGCTGGATGACACACTCCCTGATGTCCCGGTCACCAAATCGCTCGACAAAAGTCCCTGAAAATGGTTAGAGTGCAAAAGGGGGAGGTAAGGGATAGCTGGGAGAGTGTGAGGTGTGTCCAGGAGTCTCAGGAGAAAAATCTCATCACACCCAAAATCCATTCTGTCGATTTGTTTATGAATATGGTCACCGATAAGCGAATCATCCTCTGGTATTGTCTTGTTAGATCCCCAAGCAGTGTGAGAGTGGATTTATGAAAATTGCCTCTCACTCAGTGTTTTATTATTATTATATCAATTTTTCTCTCTCTTGTTCTCAACAATACGAGAAGTGTTGATCGAAAATCACTGAATTTATATTGCTGACACCATCAAGCAATATAAATTGTGGATGTATAAGGAGAATTTCCTCCTAAATTACATTTTCACTTGAATTGTCTGTTGTCTAACCGCAGTACAGTAGCCAATCAAATTGATTTTAGCTGGTGTTTTCTTTGTGTGTTTCATCAATGAAACATGGTTGGGGAAAAAAAGAGAGCAAAAGGTGCATCTAAGAGTTGGAGGTGAGCTCTCATCATCCCAGCCAGTCCAAGTCATTTTCCACGCTCCAATTTTACACGCATCTCAGTTCCACACCATCGATTTATGAATGAAAGAGAAAAATATTATTATTGACTCTATCCTCTCTAAAATATATTTATTTCTTCTCAGGGCGTTTGAGGCTTTATAGGAGAGATTGAGAAAAAAATGTATCATTTCATTGCATGACTCAACAGAAACAGACCTCAATGGCCAATAGCGTCAATAGTGACCATCGAGAGTGTTCTCAGCATAAAAATAGCTCGCAGGTATACAATAAACTATACCTTCTCAAACTGGTTGATTTCATTCACGAAATTCACAGCTCCATAACGTTCTCCATAACCAACAATAATATCCCAAAGTGTAATAATCAACTAAATCGATTAATGATTTTGAAAATCATTTTATTTTATATTCCGTTGAAAATATATCCTCTATACATTCTCATGAGTCAAATTAAATCTTTTTACCCTTCCCGAACCGAATATTTTTCACGCTCAACTAAATCCAATTTTATTCTCATCAACACCGAACGAAAAATTTAATTGAGAGAAGAGACTTCTGTTTTCCATCTCTCACACTATCGATAAGTTCCTCACCATCCAAACTATATGGATGCTCTCGCAGAGGAGTTTAGAGTTTATAGAAATTGATATCTTGTTGAGAATTTCTTTCACACGAAATGCCACAGATTGACATCAAAATTTCTGTTCCGCGGACAGTAAATCACGCTGATGGGATAGAAAGAGCCGACACCTGTTTTAGTGTGAATAAAAATTGCTAACTTATTTAAATCTTGTCACAATTTTCACGTTGATCCACCGAAAATTAGAGTTGCTAACAGATATAACTCTTTTTAATTGCAACTTTAATGGCATTAAATGTGCAGAAATTATTTAAATACTCACTGTAAAAATCTAAAAATTCTTGAATTTAAATGAAATTTCTAGAATTCATCAAAAAACTAATAAATTATCTACGTTTATCTCCTGGGTGATTTAACAAAATTCACACAAAGTAAAGTCACGGTATTTTTCCATCAAATACCAACCTTGATTGCAAAATTCAAAAGAAAATTATTCAATTAAAAAGCAATTAAATATAAAAAGAAGAATCTTTCCAAAAAATGCGGAAATGTTCCTGCAATCAAAATATCTTTTCAATAATATTATCAAGCAATTTAGCTAATGGGATAAAAATGTCAAAATTTTCGTCTTTCATTACTTGATAAAAAAATATAAAAGTAGAATATAAAAGATGGAAAAGAAGAAGAAACACAAAAAGAGAATGTATCATCATAAATGATGATTTCGGCCTACAAATAAAATTATGCGATATTTTACGAGCGATTTCTCTCCATGTAATTCCAATAAAAATTGAATATTTCGCTGATAAAAGAGCAATTTACCCCAAAATTGGAATTTTTTACATATAGATTTTGCAAATTTAATATATATGTCTCTGACTTGTTCGATTCCTCTGTTGCCATTTCACATTGCTAATGTGGAACTCCAGAAGGAAATGACACCTAAAATCGATACCGTGAGACCGGGACTTTGGTGTTATGTTTCATTAATCCAACATTGTTCGACGCAGGAATAATTGTATCGAATACCTATAATGTGCATGAGAAATCATTCTTATACACACAATTCCTCTTTTATTCTATACAGGTACACCAGCAGTGTCACAATTGAAATTATAAGGTGAAATATTCATTGAATCAATTTTGTTTATTTCACTTCAAAAGACTACATTACAATAAATGTTAATATAATAATAAATAAAAGATATACTTTTAAAAGCAAGAGGAAAAGTTATTTTCCGCATCGACTTTTTTCTCATTCAATTTAATACCATGGCAATTGTTAAGCGAGTGCATGACAAAAAAGGGTTCAATAAGTTGAATTGAATATTTGCTGGCTGAATATGCTCTTTTAGCGGGAAATCGTATCTGAGGAAAAAGAGGCAGACAATAACAAATGATTAAATTACCCTGAAGAATATCATTTTCTTTTTGGGTAAAATGAGCATTGAAAAATTATACAATTTGTCATCATGAACATAAATTCAAGTGAGGGATGATTTAAGATTTCTGTTGCGTAGGGGAAAGTGGGGCAGTGTTTTATGAGTTTTTCTCATACATTTTCCTATATGAAATTTTTCCCATGCACTAACACAATATGTAAAGAGCATTTCCTTTACATATTGTGTTAGTGCATGGGAATATTTAATGGGAAAATATATGAGAAAAGCTCATAAAACAACACTGCCCACTTCCCCCTATATTCTAATAAATTAAACAAATTTTTACCCAAGAAACACAAAGTTTTTGTATCTATAATTCAAAGTTGATTAAATTTTAAGGATGTTTAAATTTAAGTCAGTAAAGTTACGGTAACGTTAATTTTATTATAGCCAAATGTAAAGTAAACCTCAACTTGTCGTAACGTATATGTATATAAGACAGTAACGTAATGTATATAAGATAGTTTAGATTAGATTTTAATGGACGACAAATCATTGAAAATTTTTGATTTAAGGTAATTGCTTTCGTCAGAGATACGTAAAATTTACCTCAGTTACAAAATGCTTAAAATTTCAATTAATTAAAGGTAAATTTACCTTATTTTTTGACTTATCACGACGTCGTGGCTACTTTAAGTGTCATAAATATTACTTGAATATGTTCCTTGTGAAACCACCTGACATATAATAAATATAACTTTTCTGCTGGTGGATATATGTAAATTGGGTGAAAACATCGAGATGTAAGAGACTTTCTTGTATGTGATTTCAGAGTTGCTCCAAGTGACGCATGTGTCCCTTGGGGGGTGTTAGTTACCTCACAGGGGATTTCTTCTCATACCTTCCACGATATTTCTTCCTCTCTGGGCGCAAAAGATTGATGGTTGAGATTGATTTCGCACGTAAATCGCGAGCGAATGCATATTTTGGGGGCAAGACGATAAAATATTTTTCTATTCACTCACTGGCTTTTGGCCACTTCGTCTTTGTCAATTTTCCATCTGACTCTCTTTGTAAATCTCCGGCCGTGTGGAACTCCCGGATGGCAATTGCTGAAATATATGAATCTCCACTCATACATCATGTATAGGAGTAAAAGACGTAAATATATTGACTGTATGTCATAGTGCGATATTTTCCTCTATATCCAATGTGATGGAAATCACTCAGAAGGGCACTCAAGGGGATGCGAAAATTTCAGCTATGCAAAGCGAAAAAAAATACTCTTGGCTTTTTTATTTATTCTGCTTCGCAGTAAGAGAAAAGAACTCTCAGGTGAATTAGCCATCCCTCCCTTCTCCTACCAGAGCCGTCACCCCAAAAAGTGGACGTAATGGTGATTTGCCATGAGCTCTTGAGGAGCATCATCGAGAGTTATCATAATTATCCACCCATTCCCCGTGAATGATTCTATTGAGAGTGATGCTGCGATGACACGCAAGACTGGTGAGTTCGGTGGCCAGAAGAGGTACTCTCGATGGGGGGTAATTACATTCCGCTTAATTGCGCAGTCAATGATTGACGACGACTGCCACAATCAGCTAAATTGAACACACCGACGACAATTTATTTGACGCGTCCTTCACTCCACCTTATTGCACTGTCAAGCACCATCATCATTGCTCCAGGAGAGAAAGATTGTCATTTGGCGGTCACAAGATTGACTTGTAATACCACTACACACTGTTGCTGATGATCCACTCCAGGTTGAAGAGCCAAGATGACGCTGAGAGGGTTCCTCCGAATGTGCCCGTTAAATTAAATATTACGTCATAACTCCTCAATTTCTTATGGCTTCGGAGTGCAATTGATTTTTTGTTACAAATTAAGATCATTTTGGAATGCTTCCACATGAAAAATACAGTATTTTATTTGTGATTTCCTTTTTTTAACTCTTTTTTGTACAATTTAGCATTCACACGTGCAGCTCATATAAATAAGACTCTCTCTTGCTTTACTATATTACCTTTTTACAATACCAAACTATAAATCATTATTGTAGGGGAAGTGAGGGCATAAGATGACTCAAACCATCGGTGCTACATTTTCTC
>CAKKOB020003098.1:0-10010 GCA_918844115.2 Phlebotomus perniciosus
AAGTGGGAATGTAGCCCCGAAAATGGGAAAGTAGCCCCAGCCCTAAATTTTCCTCTCTAGGAAAAGTAAAGGATTTTCCACTTCTGAGCTATACGTTTTCAAACAGCTAAGATCAAAGTGGAACTTTTGTCATACAAAGAATTTTCAACCAGGCTATCGTTTTGGACTCAGAGTCCCATATTCATTTTGCTGGTAATGTAGCCCAGCGCTCCCCTATTTGTCTTTCTGAAGAACAAAAATTGAAAATCTATCAACGCACGCAAAAATCCCTTTCATCTCTTAAATTTTCCACATTTTAATTAAAATTTTATTGATAATGTAAATTCAATTGCTAAAATATGCCATGAATTTCGTATGACAACATGTATGATATAGAGTACCTTTACAATTTTGATTGAATTTCAACGGTATGTTTGCGATGACAAATATGCGGAGCTTAGACGTTAATATTTATGGGAAAATTTTGGGAATATTTCTGAAATTTTCCAAATTAATCAGTTCATTTTATAATAGGCTTTTTATTTATAATTTCTGCTCATTTTTCTGCCCCAAAAAGTATAATTTCATGAGAATTCTAAGGCACTTTGATAAAGCAGTTTCATGTTATGCATCGAGCATGATGCTATTGTTATCCAAATGACCGTAAGCGATACATGTAATAACTGGTAATCAAGAAGGAATATTATATGTAAGATCTGAAATGCAATATTAAGTTCATCAAACAGGAAAAATTGAAGAATAATTTAAGAATTGCAAATATTTAAACAGAAAAATCTTAATAATAAGAGATATTCTTATTGCAAATATGGAATCTAGAGAGCATTAAAATGCTTAGAGATATTTGCTTATGAGAAGGATTCCATCTCGAATATTCTCGCATGTCAAAAGGATGTCACTTAAGAAAATTATACAAATTTACAATAAACGAATATGCACAATATGCAAGCAGATCATTAATTTTTTATAATTCAATAAAATTATAAAGCTGAGTTTGTCTAGAGAAAATTCTAACCAAAAAGTTTATTCCCGTATCAATTGATTCAATTATTTTCAAATAATTCTTCTAATCCAAAATATCCTTTACAAATATCCCTCTGAAAGCGCCATAAAAAGCGCCACACAAAGAGAATGAAATCTTGGGTGAAATTTGCTCAATCATGCCGAGAGGATTGATCAAAAAAATCTTGACACATTGTTGAATGTGCGGCCGCACAAGGCAGGAATCTCTTAACGCAGCTAATTTGAGATTTACTATATTTTACGACATGAACGAGTGCCAAGTTATCTGTGATATGGGAGAAAATACAAACATGTAACAAATAATGTGGGAATTTTATTGTCTCATGGCATCTTTCTGGTGCTCTCATTTGCCGTCACAATCATAAAATCCCGCGCAAAAGTACCCAAACCAGAGATCAGACACGCGTGTTTGCACATGTAGATGGGCCTGAAGAAAAAGATAAAAAGGCGACACATAAACTGTGTCGCTTTAAGTTATTTTTGTCAAGATGATTTTATACAACAACCGGAAGCGACGCGTATTGATCTCTTCATGGTGATTACATGCAACAAGAAGGAAGCCTCCGCATGTTAACAGGAAGAATGTGTTTCTTCTTGCCATTCAATTGGGAGTAGATAAATAAAAATCTCTCTCTTATGTTACCTCAATTTCGGAAAAAATGTGAGGCGTAAGCAATTTTCAGCGAATTCTATGTTTGAGAAAGAGACCAGAAAAAAGATTGAAATTCAATTTATTGCACAAAAATTCCCCTTTCATGTATATTTATATACATATCAGATTTTTTCCCAGTATATTTTATGCTGGACTATAAGGAGAATTTTGGCGTACGGTCGGGAAATATATTTGTGTGACGTGAACACTCAACTCCCAGGTTTTTAATTCAATATAGATGTGGTATTTGCATAGCAAATTAAAGCGCGGCCCGCAGGCTTTTGTCCGCCCACTCCTGCACATTTTCCACCCCCTCAATCCCCTTCCGACATTCCACGCTTCTCCCCGGCCGCCGTACTTCTAAAACGTATGTGCATGAAAGAGAAGTTTGTGTGAAAACAATGGCGGGAAAACACAGTGTGATATTAGGCAACCACCGCCAGCCCCTACAGTTAGACCAGTCGTATATGCTCTCTCCACCCACACCCACCCATCAACTTTCTCTACGGCAAAATACACATACATTTGGACAGAATTTACCACGAAGCCCGGCGAACAATATAATGGTCGCAGGAACAAAGGAGCGGGTCACAAAAGTACATATGTAGGGGTTTCACCCTCACTTGGTCGCCATCAGCCCTCAGCGGACACGAGTACCTATATATACTGCCAATTGACCATCCACGCGCCCCTCATTGGCGCCCAGAGTTAAAAGATATTGATTCAGGATATAATTCATTTACAATTTACACGAATTTTTCAAAACTGCCCACAAATTTGCGGGAAAAATATAGTTTTCAAATTATGAAAAAAAAACAATTAACAAAAAATTACAAATAATGAACGACAAGTTTGTTCTTTCCAATTTAACAAAGTTTGTCATTTTTAATTTCACAAACATTTTAGGTACAAATTTAGAACAACAAGTTTATTATTTTTAATTCAACAAACTTCTAAAAAAATTTTGACAAACATTTTGCTGGAAAACTTATTTATAATACAAATCTCTTGTAACTTTCTATAGGAATATGATCTCTTTTTACAAACTTATACAAAACATTTTTTTAAGAGTATGAGAATCCATATTTCTAAGTTTAAACGGATTTTAGGAGAGGATCAGTGCGAAAAAATCAAATGAAAGAAAAACCAAACTAATATGAATCCTTTATCACTTAACTATCAACTTGGCAACTCGGACCGTAGCATATCCACTTTTCTGTCCTCTTTTTAAGGACACACGTGCACATCCACCAGCCCATTCCCCCGTCAAATTAGTAAGAATAAATTAGGCCATCAGCATTTGGGCGAGATCGCACGCACAATTTTGACAATAAATTAATATTATGTGTCAATGCGAGGTAGAAATAATTATGTCCAAAATCCAGGTAAATTGGAATGCAATTGAAAATTTGGGCTTTTTGGGGGTTTGTGGGAAAATACCATGCGGTGTTATAAATGCATTAGAGTCCACATCAAGCGTCCCCTGTTTTGTGGTTTATTATGTCTTGGAAATTCCATGGAAAACACTGCGTCGACAAATTCGTGGGTGAACCTTTGGGGGAGATTTTCTGATTAAGTTCACGCATTGTTTTGTGCAAACAGTGGGAAACGCACCACAGAATAAATACCAATGGAAAATCTCTTGCATGAATTTTCTCATACACTGTATGATGGCGCGTTCATGCTTTCTTTCAATTATACATTACGGTGGTGGCTCCTCTTTTTGCCAGTGTGTTTCCCCTGCGGAGGGAAAATCGGGAAAATGAGGTTCACGTGAAGCAAAAGAGCATGAAACAACCCTGAGAGAGAAGAAAAAAACTTATCGCAACAAGACGACACAACATTCAACAATCCTCAAATTCCAGGCACGTTTTAATCAATTTTAAATTACATTGTTCTACAAGAACAATATACCCTCGCAGGAGCGCAAAAAAGGGAACTTTCTCAAGATATACAAGAACCACCCAGACGACCGTGAAGTCTAAAACAATGTAAATATTTTATAAATCCACAAACAATATTTTAAACATTTTCCACCCACAGAAAAATTACCACACACACACATACACACCGCCATGGGGAAAAATATGGCAAAAAGGTTTTGCGGTCACCCAGCTTCTTACAGAATTGACACACCGAGTCAGTGTATCATCAGGTATATTTGCCGATCTTACTAATTTGACTAAAACAACAAGAGGCCGCTCGTATCAGGCGCACTTCTTGAGTTAATTCAAAATTATTAATTCATCACATTTCACCAGGAAAGCCTAGAACAGATACCCAATCCACGTGGATCGTAGTAAGGGTTCTTATGGACAAACACAAATGGTCGGAAATTGAAATGAATTTTCCAACCCCCTAACAAATAGGCAACAGGTCTGGGGAACTTTTCAAATTTCTGTTGAACTTTCTCAATATAAGTTTATATGATAGTTTTGAACTGACACACCCCCTCACATGAGCAAGATCAGTGAGAATTGAAAAGCATTTTTGATAATTGAATCCAAAGTTTGATTGAAAGATATGCCTAAAATTTTTATTAAGCTAATAAGAATTTGGAAATATTTCATAAAATAAATCTACTCTCAAAGAAATCGATTGTCAAATTTTGTAAACTATTAAAAAAGTTTGTTATTTCAATTTGCCATTCCAAAAATACTAAAAAAAAAATGTTAATTTCTATGTTTATAAAAATAACAAATTCTTTTGTATTTTTTTTTGTAAAAATTTATTGTGATACAATGTCGTACACAAAATTAATAAACAATTACATTCTCAATAATTTGTCGATATGACAAATTTTTACAAACATTTTAACAAACAATTTCTTTCAAAGTGAAACCGCGATTACAGATAACATTCGCGTTAATTCAGAACCTGTTATGTGATTTTTTGCAAGAAATTTTTCCTCTTTGTTTTGAAAGAAGTATTTTTAAAACCTCATTTCTACAGACAAACATGGTCAGATATGTAATTTCTCTTTTAAACATTTTAAAAACATTTAAAACAGAAGGATTCACCTCATTTTTGAACGCTCTTAAACATAGCACAGTGCAAATGTAAAATTGAAACAACATCCTTCATATTCAATATGGCTCATATAAAACTATTCACATTACTCGTGTGTGCTTCTATTTCCCATATAACATGGGTTGTATGATCTAGTTTAAAGCATACATATTTATGTTAAACTGACGGGAATAGTGGGACACCCATCCTTTCACAACTGCAAATGTTCTCAATGTCCGTGGCACGAACAATGGGTGGTTGGGCTATTGTTTCACGTGTGTGCACGCCTTTGCTGTGGCCCAATACACAATAATAGCTACGGTGTACAGACATATTATGGAAAATGGACACAACCCGAATCTGTTTAATTATTGAAACGATTCACAATGAATTTGAGCTCTGTATTCATATAACAATTTGTACTCCATTCACCCTCTCACCCTCACCATATAAACTGTATACTTTTGTACATCACTCGCCCTCCCATTTTACCATGTTATATACAATAAATGTCGAATCCTTAATATTCTAGCAACGTGCATTATTTAATATTCACCTACATTTTAGTTCTGACGGAAGTAAAGCTGAAAAACAACACTTCATAATAGCCTCACTTCCTCGAGTGTTAATATAAAGCACTTTGTATATTTCTCAAGGATAGTTACTTAGGCATACGTTTCCCAGTATAAGAATATTATATTTTAATTAACTTTGTATGCCTTTTGTCTTCAGCATCTAAGAAAGGAACGCCTCTTCTATGTTAGAAAGAATGGTCTTTCAAATTACCCTTAAGTTAAAATGAGTATGCTAACAATGAATACTAGGTATTGTATTCTTAAATTAACTAGTTATATATTAAATTATAAAAGAATAAAGCTCATGAGTTTAAAATGTAAGTCCATAATTTACTTTTAAAACTCTAATAAAAAATAATGTATCTTTATCTTTACTTTAAACAGAATAGCATTTCTTCGTGCATTGTTGAACTTTGACAATGTCTTTTGCAGTGGAAAATACCTTAAACAAAGCACAAAACTATTTGGAATACCCTCTCAGTGGTTAGAAGCTCTTACACAAAGTAATGCGTGTGCAATATAGGAGTGAATCGCGTTCGGGTGGAAGAGAAAGCCTGAATGTAATGAAATTTTCCGAAAGCTCGTTGAAGCGCTTTACTAAACGATTAATCAGGAAAATGTGTTTGCTCAAATTTTCCACAGAGAACCACCATATGAACATTTCCATCAATATATTTTGTGACTGGCGTCGACGATGGTGGTTATATAGAGTGCCTACCTGGGATATTGATACTCATCTCTCCGCTTCTATTATATAAATGAATTCGATATAAACCCCTATGTCTGTTTATATTCCCGAGGAAATACCACTGCCATAGACATTTCTGCTTTTCTCATTGTCATTTCAAATTATTACTCAGGACAAAATCTCACAAGCATACAAATGGGAGCCATTTAATTAATTTCAATCAATTATTAATATTGTCTGACTCTTGATTTTCACCTCTCTTGATGTTATTCCTTTAGGGCAAGAAAACAACTATAATATATATTCAATTTTATTGACTAATGTACAATACACCTATTATATAATTCACTGAAAATCATTTTCATTGTTCATGATGTTAAAATCCCAACAATAAAAAATATAATGCTTTTAAGTGGGTATATACGATAAGATTTCTTGAGTATATAATACCAGAATTACTTAGATAAGAAGTCCACTTGAGATAGCTTAAAGTGAAAATCAAATTATTTCAATATTAGATACGCGTTGATAAGGATTAGGGATTGGTTCTCCTAAGTGCGATACTAAGATTTCGCTTAGAGTCATTCAACACTCAGTATTTACTATATTTTACGCTATATCGCAAACCTTCTGGATCACGAATTATTCACTATCTCAAAAGCAATTTGTGAACGAACCTGGAACAAGTGCTGGTGCGATAGCATCAATATTCCAACATTTAGACGCCCAGTTAATATTGAAAGCGATATGGTATATAGGAAAATGGCTGGAGCGGAAGAAAAAAATGGCATTGGCGATAAGGCGAGTGGCGAGTGTACAAAAGGGAGGAAAGTATGAAAATAAAATTGTTGAAATAAATAAAACCGGAGGATCGAGACAGTGAGGGTGAGAAAAAACTGTGAAATACCTATCTTGGTAATATCTTTCGTGACTTCACAGTTTGAATCATTAATAACCTGTTGCCCCGCTGAGTGTTTGTTGACTTCCAATATCTGAGCGCACAGAAGCGCCCATTGGGTTTGTGGAAGGAGGTTTAGGTGCAGGCTTTCGCCTATAACTCGTACAATAGATGTTTTCCTCCCCCCACCCCACCCACTGGCGAGGACACCGATATTTTCCACAAGCTCATTTCGAGCCATGACATACAACGATGAGCATCGAGCATTTTCTCATCACCCACCCTCTCTCTCCATCATGGTTATTTATTTCATTATATCTCAACCCCACCGATCATCATTGTCGGATGCACTTGTGCTTCCCGGAGCGAACGACCCATCATTGAATGCCAAGTGTTGCTTCTCCGAGGCCTCAATAAACCTGGGAAAGGTGACCTTACACCTCTGCCGTGGGGGGTGGCAGAGCATGACACACTATCATGGCGGGGGAGGATGAGAACCGATATAGTAATTGTACGGTAGAACTGATTTTCCACACAAATTTATGCAAATGCAGGGCACAGAGACTTCAATCAGTGTGCTATTCTGAACCACTGCTGATCAGAACAACCCACCAGAGAGAAGAGACTTCCACTTTGATAACAGTTGCACCCATTCGCACACAACAGAGAGCTTATCAATAACATCATTAAACTATCCGTGGGCTTATCAACAATTAAGTAATTGAATTTTCGAGCTATCCAAACTCAGATTAACAGTCCCACAAGTTAAATATATTTTGTGAAAATTTTTTTGATTTACAAAGAGATCAAAAAATTTCTGAAAAGTTTTAAGAAACCCTTTAAGAAAAGTCTAATTGAACTTTTCAATATAACAATTGTCTACAAGAGTAATATATTTAAATGCAAGGGCTAAACCTCCCTTAAAGCTTAGTAAATGGCAGGTGGTGATGTGTTTGGTTAGAATCCACCATGAGGGTTCTCCCTCGAAATTTGCATAAACGAAAGACACGCCAAAATCAAGGGGAAGAAAATCCCTAAGGATATTCCTGCAGGAAGGAAAATCCTCAAGGCGTTTCCCCTTAAGTGGAGGCTTTAGTCACTCCATCATTGATTCACAGCAAATTTGAGGCACTTTAAAAATTTAAGAAAACTAATTCCACCCGGCGTCCCCACAGCAGGTGGGGGCGCCTGGTAATTAACTATTTTCTCTATATTCGCAAAGAGCGACTAATTAAAGTAATAAAGCATTTTGGATATGTTATATTCAGATGAAGTAAGTGAATAAATTTGGCGAATTGAGAGTGAAATCATTGTAAGCGGAATGAAGTGTGAAAAGGGTAAATGATGATGGAAGAGAAATTCAGTCAGTGACGATGAAGAAGTTACATAGAAAATATATTCTGGGCGTAAAGTATAAAGTTGTCAATTTGTTGGATTTGTTCAAACTGCGGAGGGATGGTTTTTTTCTTATACATCGGTGTCTTGGAGAGCATCAACAACATCCACTGCATCCGCCACTCTCACCACTCGTGGGTAAACTTTAAAATGGAATTCTCGCACTTTTCATACGGAATTTTCACTCCACTGTTTTCCCCGCATTTCACATGAGAATAGAAATTTATTCACCATTTCGCCATTTACTTAAACACATTTCCATGTCACGAAAATTGTTATTCATTGTTTATATTCACTTGACTCTGTTCATTTTCTTTTCTTGCCTCTCTTCTCCCACCCAAACCTTCGCCCGCTTTGCAACACTTCTCTGTCGAAGGATTGATTTTGTCTCTCTTTTTTTTATCACACCACCATACCTTTATCTTATCACCGCTTTTTTTCCTACCTCTCCACAACGTTAGTCTGGCTTTTGGGGTATAGGGTGGAATGGTAAAAGTTTGTTTTTCACTAAACAAACAAAATACAGAGAAACAACACAGTTCAACAATAGGGTGGTTTGTGGATTGATGAGGGCAAAAAATCAAACATACACTCCCCCTGAAAAAAAAGACACAGAAAAGTTACCTTTTTCTGCGGCGAAAAATTTCATCTCCTTTTCAATGCTCAGCAAATTGCTGGTGGAGTTTACTTTTCTCTCATTCTCATGCATTCACACCCAATTTTCACCAGTGATTTGCATTTAACAGTATAAATTGCAATGCCGAACTGGAGAAAGGATTCTTCAAGTGATCACAGATATTGTCGTTAAAGCGAGATTTTAAGTTAATTTTTCTGGATCGAAGATTTATGTTTGAAAACAGAAATAATTTCATAAGATGGTAAATATGAGTTTTTATGATAACTAATCCAGTAATTATCTGTATCCGATTCAAACTACTAAGAATTTCTTGCAGTGTATTCATTCTCCTTTGAGTATTTTTACCATTAGCCATACTTTTTTCTCCCAGAACAGTGAATTTCTGGAATTTCTCCTAAATTTGCAAAGCTCTATGTTAGCACAATCCACGTTTTATTGTTTCTCTACAAACCACTTCCAAAACCCCCATCAGCTTTGATTTAAAATAGCAATTTACTGATTTCCATTTATTTCATTCCTTTCACCGAGTAATTCTTGTAATTATAATGTAATTCTAACGCCAGGAGCTTTTTGGTGTTGCAAAAAAATCTTGTATAAATTGATATATTCATTAGATAGCAGTTGGCATGTTTCGGGGAAAATCATATTAAATTATTCTGGGAAGTTTGCAATGATTCACCCGTATATTTGATTCATGATATTTTCTGCAACAGCGAGTCATGGTAGATCTCGGCGCTAACAGCTTCCGGAGATCCTGGAAATTGTCTCGTCCGGTTGTGAGATTTGAATTTCAATGTATTTTCAAATCAATTACCAACCATACTGGACAGTCGACTCTCCCCCTATATATGCAAAATCACAGCGTCCGATTTGGAATACATTGGGGGAGATATTGAGTTGTTCTAAAGGCTCGACCGTCACTCTAAAGCCTCCCGTAGATCTAGGGTGGAACCAACACTTTTCGCGCGGTTTAGCGGAATACAATCTTTTTTACGTTATAATTTCCTTATTTTTCCGAATTCATGTCTGAAAATTGATACACAACTAAAACAATACTCTATCTTCAAATTAGTCTAGGTAAAATTATTAAACACATTAAAGAAATATGTTAAAAATACATATTTGTGTGAATATAA
>CAKKOB020003099.1:0-10008 GCA_918844115.2 Phlebotomus perniciosus
TTTTTAGCTTTGGCACGATATTCAAAAAGCTCTAAACAAAAAGTTTAAGTAAAAAGATGGAAATCTTACAACAGGAAGCTTTAGAAAACTTTTGCAAAGCAAGTTATCCTTTTCTTCAAAGTTCAAAAGATGCCGTGAAAGTTTCACGAAATTACTAGAATATCTGTAAGTTCTCGAGATACCTACTGATTTTTTATTATTATATTTTCTGTTAATTTAATATTTATTTCAAGAAGTTTAAAGAGAATTGTTCGCCCACAATCTAATCCAAAAACTTTGCAAAATTTTCAAAAAAAAACTCCTAAAATGCAAAGTTATGTATAATTGAATAAGGCTGTACTATATTGCTAGAAAAAAAAGATTGTCTTGTGGCGGGAAGAAAAATTGTCGTAAAATTATTATGCAATACACATCAAAAAGTTTACTTTATTATGATAAGATAAAACAAGGTGTTGTGAAAAGTTTTCCCATTTAGAAAATTTCATCCATAAATGCATGGAAAACTCACACTATTTTCTCACTTGTCATACCAGAAACTTTTTCCTTGGCAAATACAAACAATATCAAGTTGATTTTTATTCTTCTAACACATTTTATTGAGTGCTGCATGCATATAGAGACAGTAAAGGAAAAGTTGAACAATTTTCCGAAACCACAATCCTCTCTCTGAGGTGTCATCTGCTATCTTCCAATTCCTCCGAACTGGGTAGGGAGACAATGACTGGTGGAGGCACAGAAGAACATGCCAAATCTCCCAAAGTCCATCTCTAGAGACGAGAAAAGAGTTTATATACGTGGGAGGTGGAAGGAGGACTCTATCCTGACACTGATGTGTGCTTGAAAACTGAAACTCTCGGCAAAACTTTTAGATCCTCTCTGCCTCCGATTCTCCACATTGACACAAACCTCATCTTCTTCCTATTCAGGTGTGACTTCTTATGTCTGTTAGAAGAGGCAACAACTACTCAATTCTCGTGCCAACTTCACATGATCTCAAGTTAAGAGACTTTCCCTCCCAAACCAAAATCCCCCTCGATGGTGAAATATTGAGTGCTTGGCACAAGTACTGACTCGAATTTAATGCGAAACAATGACATAGAAAAAGTTTCAACTTTCCTGCAGGGCAAGTTGAAAGAGAAAAAGTGTGAAAGTTGCTGCGAAGATAAGACAACCATTACATGAGCTTTTAATTGAATTTAATGAAAGATGCTTAAGAATTCCCGTCTGCACTCCCGTAAGATGACAAGAATGAGTTACGGAAGCAATTTATAGCAAGTGTGCTGAAATTCTTTCTGCAGAAGGAGCTGTAAAATCACTAAATTGTTGCTCTTGAATGGTGTGCAAAGAAAAACAAGGTGAAATATTTACTTTGCCCTTTGAATTAAGCAAATGGAAGTGCTTCGAAGTAGCAATTTTACTTTCAACTTACAAGTATTGCTTTTGTATGTCATACAAAAGCCATACTTGTATGTGAAGTTTCTAAAATAACAAAGATCTCACTAGAAGTTTGAATGAAAGGAGAGATAATGTGAAATTTAAGTGAAGGTGAAAGCCTTGGAATAATAATGGAGTTTAATTGAATGACCCATCCTTAATAAGCTTATATAGGATGATATAGTGACAGGTATTGTGCGATAATTTATGATTAGCCCATCAATGATACATTGTCTGGACGTCTTTCTGCATAAATCTTGATTGAGAATATGAGATTTCTCATTGTTAGAACAGCTCTGAATGCAGCAAAGGGGGATAATATGTTTAAAACAATGTACACCACTTTCAACAATTGCACAGATTGTATGAAAGCTTCAAACAAAAGCTCTTATAGCAAATACGTTGGTAAAGCCAAGAGAATCGATTGAATATTATAGCTATAAAACTTTTGAAAGAATTTTTAAAAGCTCTAAGAAATTTTTGGTTTTACATTTAAAAATTATTCCCTTGAGTTTCATGCAAAATTTATACATGATGTTATAAAGTTAAATTAGCATTAACTTAAAAAATGTATCAATATTTGCATTTTTGAATGTTCCTGGGTTATTTTTTAAAAGCTTATAGTCAATGTTTTAAATCTTTAGAAACTTCAATGGAATTTTTGAATACTTTTAAAAGTCATTTTGAAAAGCTCAAAATGATTTTGTAAAGTTAAAAGGACCCTAAAGCAACTAAAAGATTATAAAAGCTCGTAAAATTCATCTATAAGAAAGTTCGATAATTGTTTCAAAAGCTCTGAATGTTTCAAAGCCTGAAAGAAAAAGTTTCAAAAGCTCACTAAATTTTATTTAAAAGTTATTTAAAAAATTTGTTCAAGTTCTGAAAAGCTTCCCAAAGCTCTTGATCTTGCACTCTCACCTCGTTCAACTGGCCACCATTTCCATCCAGATTGTCTCCCCCTTGGAAGAAGTAATTTAAAAAATTGACGCCCATTTTCCACCCAACTTCATGTGCACTTCTTAACCACTGAAGACGGCATATGATTGATTGTGTCTGGAATTTCTACTGGGGCTTTTCACCAATCATCTTAATTGCAGGGAAGAATTAGCGAAAAATCTCTCCAATGCATTTTGTGTGCAGATTTAATGAAATTTTTTTGCGATTCAAGTGAAAAATTCTCCCAAGAGAATGGAAAAATTCCCGGGAATTTAATAAATTATTATCCATGAAAATTAGTGGTAATTCTTCATTGCTCCCGCCCCGCTTTCCCCTTTTCACCCGCTCATTGTGAATTTCCCAGAAGTCATACCCTGAATGCGGCATTCAAGTGCACGCTGGGTCTCCGCTGAGATGCTGAGGAATCTCCATGTGGTTTGTACAATTAACAGACGATGGGTGGGAAAAAATGTGCCATGGGAAAAAACCAATTAAGAATTTTCCTCTCAAGTCATGACTTGGAAGCTCGATTTTTCTTCCCAAAGCGACTCTCTTACCTCGTTTTCGCAAGGATTTATACCGACTAATAAAAAATCCAACCCTCTCAAGCGTGTGTATAAAACAATTACAATTACACCGTGAGCATGAAATTGAATAAAACAGATATATGAAAAGCTATTTTCCAACCGGTTGTTTGGAGGGAAAAAATATGTGTGTCGAAAATAATTTCCTTCTCTTCTGAAAATTTAACATCCACGCAAGAGGGAGTCGCTCCGAGTGGTAATAAATGTTAAATGAAATTGCACATTATGAGACACCAGTCACCAAAGGCAAAATCACCATTTCATCCTCTCATTCTAAGGGGATCCGAGGGGGAAGGAGGTGGAAACACCTCAACACAGTGGAACCCGGTGTGCTATTTCTCTGGGGTGGTGAAGTGGAACATTGAGCCTCTAGGCGGATTATATCACATAAAATGTATCGAAACATATGCTTCCCCACTCCTTCCATCTCTCAGAAATAGGTCTTTGCTCCGGTTGATTTTGCCCCAAACAGAAAACATCCTCTCGACGCCTAAACAGAGTTGTAATCCGATTAGATTCAGAGTAAAAGATCATACTGGATGATTCCACAATGGAATATCTTAATATTTAATAGTCCACTTATTTGATAGGGGATTTCAATTATTATTTTTTGTGGGCAATGTTTTTATATATACGTTGATACTTAGGAAGATTTGGGGTAAGAGATAATATTATGATAATCGCCAATCAACGGGGGAGATATTATAGTTGAAATAGCTTTGAAGAGCTTTTATTTCATCAATTTCTATTCATATAAACGCTTTATAAAAAAAAAGCTTCTGAAAAATGTATAAAAGCTCTCAACAGTTTGTTAAAAGCTTAACAAGAAATATTGATGAAAATACAATAAAATCCTTTCTAAATATCTTCTTAAGCACTTTAAAGCTCACTAAACATAATTCGAAAGCTCAAAAAATATATCCAGAAGCTCCGGAGTAAAAATTTATGTTTTTCCAAACGCCAGGACTATGTTGATCTCTAAATTTGCCACAATCTCAAAGACACTAACTTTCCCCTTCAACTCTGTTTATCTCTTAGGAAGGGAATTTTCCCGGTTACACATAAATCTCCCTCACAATGAATTACAACGTTATAGTTCTAGCTAAAAAGATCTGCGTGTGACCGCGAATTTAGTGGGTGGACGATGGTTTTTATCAAACAACACATTCACACCCATCTGGGCTAATTTATGCGGTCACATGAGAAAGAGAGCAGCTCTCCCAAAAAGCCTCACCATATTTTTGGTGACGCAGAGATCCCGAAGAGACAAAGGAGGGAGGCAAAAGAGCGAGAATCAAATTAAATTACCACCCAGAGATTGAAGATAGCCCGGAATATCGTTGAACTTTGCTCTACCCAATGGGCAAGATGGACTTTTTTCTCCTCCTATATATTGTGGAACGGCCAAACCCCAAATTATCACTATCATCGAGTCGAATCTGTGCTCGTCAGGGGGGCCTCATGGTGTGAATTGCTGGCGAAATTCTCCGAACAAATCGTGATTTATCCAATCAATCTAATTCATTTACACCCTCAGCCGGGATTTTCACGTCACTCTTGGCCTCTTGTGAGAAATTGTCGGGTACTTGTGCAGGATGGAGGGATGGCGGGAAAAAATCAATATGCGCCCTTGCATAAATAGCTAACCGTCCTCCAAGGCGAATGAGTGAGAGAGCAAGTGCGAGACTTTGTGAAGTAATCGAAAACAGTGAGCTGTTGTCTTGTGTATCCCAATGGAATGGCATAAGCACGTATCCTTGCCTGATGGTGAGGCATTTCTGAAATGAATTTCCCTTTCTGCCTCAATTTCCCACCTATGCGCACACATTTACGGCCCAAAATCTGGCTTCTTCTTTCTCCGCCGGTAGTTCTCAGCACTCCAAATGGGATGGGCTTGAAGTGAGAGAACGTGATATTGCATCTGTTTCCCTTGTTCATTTCGTCTTCAGAACATATCTCTCACATCAAGCTTGCAATGGTACTTGTTTTTGTGTCTTATCTCAAAATTAATTTTTGCCTCAGCCACCAGAGAGGAAATTATTCCATGTTTTTTTTTTCTTCCCAACATATTTATTCAATGAGCCCGCATATATATTGTTGGCACAGAGAGGCCTGAGATATTTACACTGACTCCCCCGCAATATGCCAACAGATTGATGGAACAATGATCGAAGCATCTGCTTTGCCCAGCATAGTTTATTATCTCACCTCTGACTCTCTTTTCGAAGAAAATTACTTTGCACTATATTATGTATCAGTGTGCTATATAGAATTGTAAATATTAGACGACATTCTGTCCTGGAGAATCTGTGTTTTTTTCCACCCATTGTGTCACACCGACAGCCTGTATTCATCGTATACCTGGGTTTGTTTACGGAGTCATTATTTTAAATACCCACGCAAAAAGTGACTCGGATAAATGGTCCTAGAAATGACTCTGGCTTTTTCTTCTTGCCATTTCTCGCCTGACACCCGTATTCACCTTGGACGAGCAAAAGATGTAGCAGGGAAGAAAAAAAGTCTTCAGGTGGATGGTAAAAAATGGTTAGAAAGTCTAATAGATTGGAACCGCAAGTTTACATACATATATAGCTATATATTTTACAATGTGTAAGAAAAAGTATTCAAGTTGAGTGGGCATTATATACACTGTAAAAGATTTAGAAAAAAACTAGGCAAAGTTTTATTAGCTCCTGAAAAAATCCTAATAAAGCACAACCCTAAAAAAATGTTTACGAATACTGAAACACAAACTCAAAATTAATTTAAGGGATTTAAGGTTTGATACAAAAAAACCATTTAGATTTTGTAACATTGCAGCAAATGAAGACCTTCCCAACATACTTAAGAATTATTTTAAGCTTTATGATCTCGCATTAAGAGACATTGTATCCTTACGACGTCCTCTTAAAAATGTCTGGAGCATCACAATTTTGGACAGTGTTTCTGAGTGGGAAATTCTAAAGGCTCTATAGACGAGAACTGGGTAGAGTTGGATGTAAAAAGTTATCCCCATAAATTCCCCTTTTGTCCATTCAACTCAGAGGAATAACATGAGATGAAGAAGACCAACGTGGCTTCTATTGCCATCATAATAATTGAAATTTTTCACATTTCTCCACCTGAGCGTGAGCTTCACCAGAGAAATTGAATACGTCCGTGTCCGTGTTAATGAGTGAGATACCTTTTATTTTCTCTTGTACGGCTTCACCATATGCCGTCGCACAATAACCAGGGCCCATTTTATATTCTTGATTAATTACGCCAGATACGTGGCCAAGTCGGAATATCGTGATAAACATTTCATTTCTTTTGTTCACCTCCTCTTTGCCCACTTGTTGGATGGCTCGCGAAAGGGAAAAGGTGGAAGGTGTGAAGGTTCATTTTTTCATCTTATGGGGTTTCATTCTGTAACCTTCTATGTTGACATTTACAAGGATTTCCCTAATTGTAAAGCTCTCAGAAGACACAAAATAAAAGTCACCTTCGCAGCCTTGGTGGCTTCTTGCGTAAAGAATATCCGGGCCGAAAATTTATTACCAAAGTGGATTAGATGGAACAGTTTCATGGTGAAAATTAATGATATTACTAAAGTTCAACGGGGGTACATTTTGAAAAGATCCCGCGCGCCAAAACACTTTGTATATAGTCCCCACACGAGTCCATCAATCTCCCTTCTTTATTCATTTCTTTTTTTGGGGTTTTCTTCTCGCATTTTTGTTTCCTCGCTCTGATCCCATGTTTGCGAGCATTTGTGGCTTTCAGCATGTTTGATCGCGAAGCATGAGTAGGGCATTCCGAACCCATGCTTTAAAGTGAATTGTAAGAAAAAGGAACAAGCCCCTGAGAATCGTGGTTACACATGCTAAGAGGACAATGAACAGGAACGTGGCTGAACTACAAATCGCCGTCTATCAGGACACACCATCGGCCCATCTGGCCAGATGTTTTTGCCCTCATACACAATGAGGTTTGCGTGAGAGAATCCATCTGAATTTTGCAGATATTTTCGGTATGTCGCACAGAAACGCTGCCAAGTGACACACAGACTGGGCTCTTTGGAAAATCCCATTGTAAAATCCAACCAGCAAGATTTTGTTTATATATTTTATTACAGTCAAAGAAGTGCTTGTAAACTGGAAAAATTATGGTTTGGGCCCAGCTATGAAAAATCTTTTGGACTGAAATAATTTATTGGAAGATTTAACAGTTGGAGGCTAATAAAATTATTTACCATCTGCTAAAGTGGATCGTGGCGAATTTTATACAGGAATTCGCATGCAGGCATAAATAAGAAATTTTAAGAGGAATTAAAAAAATCGGAATTTATTATAATTAAAATGATTTTCAAAAAGAAAAATATTTAATAATCAAACCCTAATGTTTCATTTTATTATCCCCAATCACTTTCCAAAGAAAAGCCTCTCATTTTTCCAGCAAAACATACTGGCATCCATTTCAAGATGTGCTTACACATTTGCGAGATTGAGTTGTTTAATAAACTGATCATTTAAAATACTTAAGTGCTGCCCATGGTGGGCTTAAGATGAAAATTTAATTTTCTGAAAGCATCCCCTTCATTTGGAACAATTTAATTTTCCTAAAATTCGCGCGTCTGTCTCACATTTATTCACAGCTTTTTTTCCCGCCTCTCCCCACCGCGTGATACCCATTTCTGACGATTACAGCATTTCCCTATCTGCCAGTCTCCCTAAAAAAGCCCTGACGAGATGAATGGATAATATTCAGAGAGATGAACATTTTACATTTTCAAATTGCGACTATTTACAATGCCTAATCATTAAATTAAGCATTCTGAATGTCTCTGAAGTGCCTTCGGAATTGTCTGCCAACAGAGATATATTGTAGTAATTTCCATGCTTTCTGAATAATTGCACGAAATGAAGCAGAAAATAAACTTTTCAACATATGGGAAGCTCATAATGGGATTTTTGGTAGAATGTTTTCCTTGAAATTGTCTTAAAGATTTAAAAATCAAGTCCTAACCATATGTTAGACCTTTACGATCAATTGAATCGTAATCCAATGAAGTCATTCGAACATATTGACCCCAAAAAATGGCATCTGTTGTACTCAAAAATCCAGATCATGTCTGTTGTATCCCTAATTGAAAAATATTCCGCATTGTCCCAATTTAATAATTTATTAATAAGCATCACAGCATAATGTAGTCAATTTAAACATGCTGGCATAATATTGCAAAAAAAAACTTGTTAATAACTATAAAAATACCAAAAATCTTGTATAATTTATTTCTGAAAATTCAGTTAAAATAATTTCTACCAATTTTATTAATGTCTCTGTTCGGAACAACAATTTACAGCTCTAAAAATCCATAAATGAATTTCTGCTGGGGAGAACGTGGCTCGAATTCTCGCTGGAGCTGAAGATACACAATATGTAATCTGTTCATGCTGAATTAGCATATGAACAGCGCCAATTTGCTGTACCAAAAGAATTTTACACTCAATCCCAAAGATTAGCGAGGGAAATAGTCTAACTTGTATTTCAAATTGGCATTTAATCCCCTTCAGATCTATTCACGCGAAGAATTTACCACAAGGAAGAATAGAAAAGTTCTATATTTGTTTTTTGTCCAAAAATATCAGCTCAAAAACAAAGTTACAGAAAGTGCTGACTCTGAAGGAAAGTCTGAAGAAAGAGTGAATATGTGATGAGAGGTAAAAGTTTTCCTTTTCCCTCTGTTATACCTTAATTTCGCAAATTTCCTCTTCTGTAACTTTTGAGCGAGCAATTCATTCAAATATTGCTTAAAATTCCACAGACTTTAAATTTTAAATTTGCCACCTTTCTTTCACGCTTCTTCCAGCATTAGCACAAAAATTGCATAAATTTTTCCACCATTTTCGAAGCGTCCGGAAAAATGCAAGCAAAATCGCAATATTAATATTTCAGATGGAAGACCTGGATGGAAAATGAAATTCTTCTATCTGACGATACCATGCCAAGTCATTATATTTCATTTACCCCTGTCTCGCAAGATCCAATTGGATTGTGAAGAATTTCCAATAAGACTTACATCTTCTCTTTGTCATAAGTCATCATCCACTGCACGTATGATGGCAATCGATTTGAGTTATTTAATATTGTGTACGTTGATGGCAAGAGAAATGGAAGATATTGCAATATGCTCCTGGCAAGGTGGAACAATGCTAAAAGTTCATAAAGTTCAACACTTTTCCAGTTGAATTGAATTTCTTGCATTTTTCACTTTGTCGCCATTTCTCGTAATTTTCCAAGTGAATAATTCAAACCGAAACGTGGTACATTTCTTAGGTTCTATTGCACCTGGAGGAATCCTAAAGAACCTTTCAGAATATATAGATTCTGAATTTTTAACAACTCTTTGTCGGTTTCTGATGGATAAAAGTGATCCGTTTAAATTTGAATCAGACGTAAAATTGATGGTAATAAAATACAAAATTCGCAAATAATTCAAATATTATAATAAAATTATCAAAATGAGTTGTCAAATTATTCCAATTTGTATCATAATTTCATTGGAGTAAATCAAATTAGTCCATTGAGAGAAATTTTGATTCAATCCTATCTATAATTTACCTTCTTTTATTTTATACTCTTTACTGAACTTTATAAACTGTTAATTCTAATTATTCTAAAATGAGATATTTTTAGGAATTATGAATAGAAAGTAAGTAGTTCAACCAGAATAGCGAATGCAATATCAATTTTATATTAAATATTGTTTGAATACAATTACCTAGCAATTACCTGAATTAAATATAATTGATTTTGATTTCAATTAAATTGAAATTGGTGCTTTAGCAATTGCTTTTTTGACTCCCTTCTTTGCATTTCGTTTTCATTCGATAAGAAAAAATGGCAAAGCACACGCCAAGTTTAGCTTTGCAAGCTGGGATTCGGTGGGCCACCTCGGGATATAATGCAATTCGCTTATCAGCTGAAACTTGGTGGTAAAGAGTAGAGTCGAAGTGTGACCATATATGGAATCCACAGCGACCCTCATGAGTATATCGTGTAGTTTCAAGGG
>CAKKOB020003100.1:0-10007 GCA_918844115.2 Phlebotomus perniciosus
CCTTACTTAATCCCTTATACTACTTATCCCCGTACCAGCCAATGGGATTTATAATAATACGAGGCGCTTCGCGCCTCTCTTTGCGTGGTTTGTGGATTGTGTAGTAACTTGGTTTCGTTAAATTGATTGAGAAAATTCATTTAACAGATAAAAATTAAAAAATATGGGGTCTTTATGTGAAAGGTTCGAAAGGGGTGGAAGGGGGCAATCCCCTATAATGTTAAGTTACAGGCCACATTACCCCAATCAACCCCACCATACATTGTGAGCCCCTACCGCTTCATCTTAGTGATGAAAAAGTCGAAATTGTCTGAAAAATGGTAAATTTGTATGAAGTTTACTACAATAGGGGATGATGGAAACTTCTTATATGATATGGGGTTGTAGGTGAACCCATTCTGATCAACCCTATCATACATCGTGACCAGCTAGCGCTTTATTTTAATGGTCAAAAACTCGAAAATGCCCGAAAAATGGGTAAATTTGTATTAGAGGTACCAATAGGGGAAGGCGGGGCAACTTCTCTATACTCAAAAGTTATAAAGGACACCATCCTTATCATTCCCATCATACACCGTAACCCGCTAGCGCTTCATCTTAGTGGTCAAAAGGTCAAAAATGTCGAAAAAAGGGGTAAATTCGTATGGGAGGTACCAGATAGGGAAGGTGGGGGAAGTTTTCATATAGCCTATGTCCCAAACTGAGGTGCCCTCTATATCTATACCAAATATCATCCGAATCGGTTCAGCCGTTTGGCCGTAATGCGCGAACACACTGACACACACACAGGCAGACAGACAGACAGACAAACATTTTGGAGATGGGTATTTTCGGACTCCTGGAGTCACGTCCGATCGAGATTTAATGGTTTGGGGGTGATCAGGCCAATTTAGATATGTGTGTGTGTGTGTTACTTACCGCATCACGGCCAAACAGCTGAACCGATCCGGATGATATTTGGTATTGGTATAGAGGGTACCCCTGGAAGTAACATAGGGTATATGACAACTCCCCCTTCCTCCCCCTTTTGGTACCCACCATACAAATTTCCCACTTATTTCGACATTTTCGACTTTTTCACCACAAAGATGAAGCGCAATCGGGTGGCGATGTATGGTGGGTTTGGTCAGGGTAGGGTCCCCTATAACCATGGATTATAGGGGATACCCTCCTCTCTTCCTAGGGTATGGCTCCCATACAAATTCCCCTATTTTTCGGATAATTTCGACTTTTCCACTACTAAGATGAAGCGCTAGCGGGTCATAATGTAAGGTGGGGTTGGTTAGGGTAAGGTACCCTGTAACCTTATACTATAGGGGATAGCCCCCTTCCTTTCTATAGTATGGTTTTCATACATTTTAAACTTTTCAATACGAAGAATGGGCGCTAGCGGGTTATGATGTATAGTAGAGTTGGTCAGGGTGGGGTCCCCTATATTCCTGTACTATAGGTGAGTCTGTTCTCACGTTATTTTTCAAGAATCTCATACAAATCTGCGGAATTAACAAGTATTTTGTAAGTTTCACTAACTTTGAATACTAAGAAATTTCCTGTCCGATTCTTTCTAAACTAATAAACCAATTGGAAATAAAAAGCCGCGGAGCGCGAAGCGCTTCGCCACCGCAAGAAGCCCAGCAGGGCGAGGCGTGAAGCGCCTCGTAGTTTATATATGATACGAAATAATTCATCATGCACTCTTGCTGACAGTTAAGACAAAGTAATGCATCCTATTTAGAGGGAGCAGATGGAAAATAGTGATTTTTCATCCTCACCGCAGTATCACGATTGACACTCTGAGGTAACCCAGAACTATAATAGAATAACCGATAAATCGATTCTCCGTGAAAAATGGAAAAATGGAAAACGTTCATCTAACACTGCACGAGTGTTTTGCTGCAATAATTTTCAACAGACATCTCTTTCTCTGGGAATATTTTATCAAATCCTGAGCAGAAACCATCTCGGGATTACATTGGATATCAGAGTGAAAGTCCATAACAAGAATCTCAGCGATAATTGGTATCCCTGGCAAAGCTCATTCGCCGAGGTTATTTCTCAAGTGCCCGAGGACCCAGGAAATCCTCTTCTAAAACACGATGGATATTTTAAAATGGTAACAAAGAAGATTTCCATCCATGTAATTAAGCATCCCGGATATCATCTCCAAATCCAAACATTTCTCTCCTTCTTGGCATGCATTCTCAGGATGTTACGAAGTAGAGATTGAAAGTTTCAGAAAAGCTTGGGAAATCGTACAACCCGGTTGATCTTTCACATATTACGATGTAACATTTATGCTACAGATGTGTAAGCATAACGTATCCATATCTGTTATGGCTGCATTGACGCGTGATAAATAATATCAGTCATAAAAGCTTTCAATAAGTTATTATATGACAATTACATAACATTACAACTGAAGTATACCTTACCTGGTAAAGTAAAGGCAGTACCAAGGGGGACATTCTTTCAGAGCCTTAGAATTTTTTTAAGAGCTTTTGGAAACATTTAAAAGCCGCCTGTAAGGAATTTCCTAAACTTTGAAAAATGTAAGCTTGATTATCTGAAAGCTTTCTAAAATTGATGTAAAGCTCTCCATAAATTTATGAACACTTTAAAAAAAATCTGGAAAACTTTCACGATGAGCTTTTGAAAATTCTAGAGAGCTTTTGCAAACTTTCTGGAGGCTTTCAGAGAAAGTTTTGGAAACCTTTCGTAGAAAACTTTTCTTAGAAAGCTTTCTTTGGAAAGCTCTAGGTTATTTTTCAAGCAATAAAGAAACTTTTAGAACATTTTACGAGCTTTTTGAAATTTTTGAAAGCTTTCAGGTTAACTTGTGAGCTTTAACAATTCATTTAGAAATTCCTCAAATTGTGGAGCTTTTAAGAATGCTTTCCTATATTGTAAAATTACTGTAGAACTTTCGCAGAAGTTTAGATTTCAAAATTTAAATAGAGTTAAAAAATCTGGTAAACAAATTATAAAAGGTTTTGATAAATTTTATGAGCTTTAGAGCTTGAAGATCGTGTCAGGTTCTAAGAAATTTGTAGAACTTCTGGAAATATTTACATAGCATTATGTTTTGCTTTCTAGACATTTTGTTTTCGGCAGATATTTCTTTAATTGGAGTTTTTGAGAGCTCTTATGCTTAAGCTTTCTTGAGCTCTTCAAAGTTTTCCTTGAGATCTCTTTGAAGTTTCTCTCCAAAGCTCCTCAAAACTCTACTTCAAAGCTCCGCTAAGCTTCCATTAAAAGTTCTCTGAAGCTTCCCATCAAAGCCCTTTTAAGTTTCAATTTAAAGCTCTTTGAAGCTTTATTCCGACACAAAAAAATCTACAAATAAAAAATAAACTAAAAAATAGCTTTAAAAAATAAACTAAAAAAAATTGTAAATCATTTGAACACATTACATGCTTCTCTCAAGCTTTCCTAGAAGATAGAAAACAAAATTGATGGGATGAAAGCTCTTAAAAGCTCCTGACTATCTCTTTACATCTTGAAGAGTCTCCAAAGCCTCTTCTTTGGAGAATTCGGCTTTTCATTGCGAAATGTTGAAAAAGACTGAAGAAAGGTGAAGCATAAAATGATTCTCTTTGCTACTCTTGCGTATCTCCTGTAGAATAATTTCTGTAATATTCATGATTGTGTTTTCCTTCCTCAAACTCAGTGGAGCACCATCTTCAACACAGTCACACTTTCCCATATTCAAAGTTGAAACAATACGTATAGTATTTTTTTGTTCGAGGAGCTCAAAGACGGAAGGAAGGATTCGAAAAGTTGCTGAAGCATAAAAATATAAGAAAATTCTATGAGTCTCTCTGTCTTCATGGCGGGTGTTGTGAAAATAATCTTTATGAATTTTTCACGAGAAGAAGAGAACCGTGTATTTACCTTCTCCGTTACTCGATAGGGATAATACAATAGTATTTTCCCCCAAGAAATGACTGTGCTGGGTGTGAAGGAGTGAGCAATATTCTTGGTGGAGAACTTTGAGATAGAACAGAGAGCAAAATGAATTATGTATGATATTGAGACACGAAGGATTTTGTTTGAACTTCCAAACCACTTTAGCTTCAACTTTCGCCCCTTCGACATACACCAAACATAGGCCTGTAGACCTTTGCTTCAGTGCTGTCCGACATTCAGCCGAATCATCATCAAATATTTCCTTGTACAGCAACCTGTCGACTTTTGTGACCAATCTCTCCAGCAGTGAAGGATTACCCATTAGGTGAATCCTTCAAATCACGCAATTCATTTTCCTGAATCGTTTCTCGGTGGGAAACACGCACAAAAGAGAAATCATTCTTCACTTTTGGACTCATTAGCTGAAGCGTCTTATCACTGAAGTGGAAAGATTTATCTCTTTTGCCTTAAAATCATTAAAGATGAATGGAATAAATGATATCCACTGAGATTTCATCAACCACAACCATTAAGCTGAGCGGAGGAGTCGATGATGAGGATTTATAATGAATTTTAGGTCACGCAGTGCTTAGAGTTTAAATTTACAACTTTTTGGCAGTTCAACGGCATTAAACGTTAATGTCAATTCAAATTTAAAAGTGTCACAGCTGTCAAAGTGACAAGAAAATGTCGAATAATGATGAATTTTGTAATATTGTGGCGGATGAGAATTGATCTTGAATTTTAGGCGGCATGCTTTAAGCTGGAAACGTTTTGACAGTTCAACTGTACTTCACGTCAATGTCATTTTAAAATCTCAACTGTCAAAAGCTGTCAAAAGTGAAAGAAAAATGTTGAATGATACCGAGTTTAGTAATATTGTCGCTGATGAGAATTTATATTGAATTTTAGGTCACAATTTCAGTTTAAAAACTTTCGACAGTTCAACGAACTTACGTCAATGCCATTTTAAAATCATAACTGTCAAAAGTGACAGAAACTGTCGTATAATAACGAATTTTGTAATATTGTCGCTTATGAGAATTTATATTGAATTTTAGGTCACAAATTTAAGTTTTATACCTTTTGACAGTTCAACTGTACTTTACGTCAATGTCATTTTGAAATCTCAGCTGTCACTGCTGTTAAAAGCTCGGTCAAAAGTGACAGAAAAATGTCGAATGATAACGAATCTTGCAAATCCGCATAAAATTCTATCCAAGTCGCATTGGTGAGAGCCTCTGTCTGTTTGCATGGCAGAAACGAGGAGAAGAGAAAAGTCACTTAATTCGCATATAATAAAATTAACAATGTCACCCACACTCCGACATCACCCAGTCTGTCGTGTATTTCTCAGCATATAATTCTGCTGAGGTGGCAAGAAAAAAACTGATGCGACAACGGAATGGGTGAAAACATGGAGAAAATTTAATTGCGCCATCCCTGAAAATGTCAAAGTGGTCGTCATAAACCATCCGTTGGTTGTCCTTCAGCATCAAAAGAGACGAAGGACCAAATCAGCCACTCTTTTGTGAGAGGTCGCCATTTGGGCACTGTGACAACTCACGGACGTGTTCCACAGGGAATGTCGACATCCTGCACTCTTTGAGGGATTGAGGCGAAAAAAAAATGGCTACACCATCGGTGGAAAATTTAATTTACTCCATTTCTTTTCTCGCTCTATACGATTTTCGTCACATGGCAAATGGGACGTTCTCCCCTAACATTTACACTTTTTGTTTGTTCTTCCCACCCAACGCCAATTTTCTCCTCATTGCATCCAAAAATAATGCCAAAGAGGAAACATGTCATTCAATCAGGGAAAATCCTCTTTTGCACCATGACTATCACAGTGATTGAAAGAGAAAAGATGCTCTTTGTTTGCAGGAGATTGATCGAAAAATTCGCTTTGGAAAAATAACTAAAGATGTCATCTTGGCAGATAATTGAACGAAAGACGTTAAATTTGACAGAAAATTCAATGAAAGTTCCCCAAAAAAAGCAATACCAAACCCCAAACAACTTGTCCAATAAATCAGAAATTTTCAAGTGTCTAAAAAGGGACGAAAATTAATCAGAGCGTCATGAAAAAACACCAAGTCATAAATTAGGTCCTTCATTAAATTTTCCGGCGAGTAAAAAAAATTATTGGTTGACATACAACTTGTAATAAATTTCTGAGGAGGAGAAAATTGAAGTTGGGACATTTTCAGCGACTAATGCCACTTAATGCGGGCAAAATCACCTCACCAGGAGGAGGTAGTAAAAGTTTCGCCGGATGGGGAGGCATTTTTTAATAATTGAAATATAAAATTTTGATAACTTACGCACAAATTTCTCATAGACTTTTTTATGGAATAAATTTTGGGCAAAACGGCAAAGTGTCTTCTAACTCTTGTATTAATCTTTAATGGTTCCATGAAGAGATACTTTGGGAGGGAAAAATTTGCTTTAAATTCCTGAAAATATAAGTCCTTGAATAAATTTTTTGGAAAAAATTCTTTAGGATTTCAAAATCAGGAGATTTGAGAAGTTTCTTTCATTTGGATCAAAGCTGAAACCTTTTTAAAAATTCTACAGAATTTCTGCAAAAATTTACTAACTATCAATTCTTCTTTTATCCATGTGATAACTTTTATTTCACACTGTAAGAAATCACTTAAGCTTCTGTCGATATCATTTGATTAAATTACCTATATTTGGAATTCACATTCAAATGCTTTATATTGGATTAACTTGTCTGAAATGGAATATTCATCACAAAGAAATCTAATTTTGAAGCACTCTTAAGAGCATTTTTCAATAAATTCAGTGTCACTTTGCTCTCTTTTCTGAATGAATTCTTGGTTAAAATGGAAGTTCGAATTAATTTCTTCCACTCTATCTCGCATCCAAGAAGTCGATAGAGGGAAAAAGAGAGCAAGAAATTGGTAAACTGATAACTTATATTGAATAAATTGAAAATTTTTCTATAACAAAATTTAATAGCTTTTTCTCTGGTTATTACGGAGAGATTTTCCGGGGTGAATTGAAAGATTCATCATAGAGTAGAAAAAAATCTCACATTTCTCTCTTTATTCGCGATTTCGACGTGATTTATTACCCTACCTCCCCTTCCTGGCCGCGAAAATGACAATGGGAGGGAGGAATAATGCGAGAATATAGGCATCAAATCTCGGTTGGATTTAAATTGAGATGAATACTTATCATTTTGCCACGTGGTTTTCTACTCCCCCTTATTTGTATGTCATCTGAGTTGGTGATTTTTCCTCTTCACCAGACTTTTTTTTCTCCTTCATTTTTTCCACATCTTTCACAGAGAGTGAAATTTTCTGTTTCACCAGAATTTGGAGAATAATAAATTGATTCCATCTTCCGATTAGACAGTTGTCGACGTAAACATTCACGAGTTCTCCACAAATTTCCCTCAAACCCCCATTTCGATGATAAACCTTGAGAAAAATGAGAAAAATGCTGGAGAGATTTGCATGTGAGAGGAGCAAAAAATATGCTATGTAAATTATTTTTCATCCACCTCAACTGCATTCACCGTGAGATCATATTTCAGTGAGCATTCAGAGCAAGAAAAAACATCCATTACTCTCGCGAGGAGTTGAAGGTGAGAATATTTGTCGTTCCTTATCGGTGTTCTTTTTGAGGAAAATGTCACTTTTCGCTCAAACACATTTGCAAATAGTGCATGGAAAATGTATAGGGGAAAGGCGGGTAGTGACGCACTAAAATGCTATTTTAATTATTTTATTCAAAAAATTATTGCAAGGAAATCTAATCAAACTGCAGAACTCATCAAGGAGCTAATGCGAGAAAAGTTTTAAAATAATTTAATTGTTTAACTGCACAAAACAGTTTCTAATACCTAAAAAGGTTTTCTAACAATCAATAAAATTTTTCAAATTTTTCAAATAGAAAAAAAAAACGTTTCTCTGGGGAGAATGGAAACAGTACTCTTTATATGGAAACGTTTCCCAAACCTAAGGAACATTTTCAAGTAACAAAGTAAAGTAAAAATTACGTCATATTTTCGTAAGCTGCATACGAAAATCCCAATAAGTCTCCTGCCTCACTTAACTTTGCCTAGAAACTCTTACGATAATTTAACATAATTTTGAGGAATAGAGAAAATTCAACTAGAATTCATCTGATGATCTTTGCTTATCTTCGTGGAGTTACTATTGTAGGGGCAAAACAGCTAATCTATTCTAAGATTATAATTAAGAGAATACGACCTGCTTGTGCATCAACTGGTGTGGGCTCCAGTCTGTCGCGAGCTTCCCCCCACTAACTACTGTCTCACTCAGAGAACTATGATCGCACTCACAGAGAGCAGGTGATCGACTAACTACACAGTCGTCTACTCCACCACCAGAGGCGCTGGTCCTAGAAGGGAGACATTACGTCTCGAATCGCTTGGGATTGCCATAGCAGAGCATTTATTGCTTTAGGCGGAGAATTTGACCTTACAATATATATTATAATATCACACCTTACAGCTGAGAACCCTCGAGAAATTTTCACTAATTCGATTTTCCATTTATTAACGTGTTTTTCTCCTACTCAGAATATTTCCATTCCCAGCCGCCCTCCTGTATTTCTCTCACCTCACGATGGTACATTAAGAATTTCCATCCTCACACCTTGTGGCAGAATTTTATTTTTCTAAAGCAGTGAATATTCAGGAGTTGAAAAATACCACGAAAAAACTGTTGAATTGTTCAGAGAAAGAGAGAGAGAGAGAGAGAGAGGGGGAGGGGGAGGGAGAGCGAAAAGGGCGATTGTGGCCTGGGAATGATTCCCCCAGGGGATTTAGGGAGTGTATGAAAATAAAAACAGGACGAATTTTTCCCCTCGAAAAAATATGTGAATTTATTTTCAAATGCTCTCTCCATCGAATTTTGCTCTAGTGCGCCGGGGCTGCTTTTGACGAAGGTGTGGGATGGTGGAGGAAATAAATTTTAACAACAAAGTTTTCCAGACACACTCTCTTATGTATAAAATTGAAGCACAACAAACACACCATCTAGACAAACACCGCAATCAATATCCAAGTTGAATATGTAGTTGAGAGCTGGGAAACGATGTAAGCCAAGAAATGGAATATAAGGCAACTTTAAATCAGAAAAAATGTATTGCTATTAAAGTAATTGCACTTAAAATTACCGGTAAATTGCTATTTCATATAATCTGTCCTAAGAGATAAGAGTAAGAGAACAAAACTGACGAGAGAAACTATAAGGGTGTTATCACACGTAAGCTACTAGCAGATTAATTGATGAATTAGCAGATTAATTTAATCTCGAATCTCACTCTACAATGTTTTTGTGTGTGTTAGAAGAGAGAAGATAGAGTAAGCTTTTAATCTGCTAAAGAAGGCCCATCTCACTCACTCTCTTCTCTCAAATTCTAGCACTTAATCTCCCAATTAATCTGCTAGGAGCTTACGTGTGATAACACGGTAACGATTACAGTTTAAAATCCTAATACATAAAGCCAAGTGTGCATATCTGAATTGGCCTGATCACCCCCAAACCATTAAATCTCGACCCGACGTGACTCCAGGAGTCCGAAAATACCCATCTCCAAAATGTTTGTCTGTTTGTCTGTCTGTCAGTGCGTACGCGCATCACGGCCAAACCGCTGAACCGATCTAGCTGATATTTGGCATAGGTATAGTTGGCATCACAGGTTGGGACATAGGCTATATGAAAACTTCCCCCACCTCCCCTATCTGGTACCTCCCATACGAATTTACCACTTATTTCGACATTTTTGACATTTTGACCACCAAGATGAAGTGCTAGCGGGTTGCAATGTATGTCGGGAATGATAAGGGTGATGTCCCCTATAACTTTGGAGTATAGAGAAGTTGCCCCGCCATCCCCTATTGGTACCTCTCATACAAATTTACTCATTTTTCGCGCATTTTCGAGTTTTTGACCATAAAAATGAAGCGCTAGCTGGTCACGATGTATGGTGGGGTTGATTAGAATGGGTTCACCAACAACCTCATACTATAGGGGAAGGCCACCATAATCCCCTATTTGTAACTTTCATACAAATTTACCGATTTTTCGGACATTCAC
>CAKKOB020003101.1:0-10005 GCA_918844115.2 Phlebotomus perniciosus
ATATGATAGACTGTGGTATAGTCTGAATAAATAAATCCTGGTTATGGTTTAATTAACGATGGATCTTTTAAAGAATTGAGGATTTCACTTTCTGATCAATCATTCTCAGCAAGTTTATTGAATAAGAACCCCTCATTTCGATGACATTTAGAAAAATTAAAAATAGAGTAAAATGTTGCTCAAGATTATGAATGAAATAAAACAGATCAACACTGAGACATCAAATTGAGAGCAGACCACTTTACAATTCCTGTTTCTTTTCCGGAATGAAAAAAAAGAATTCTTCATTTCCCTTCAGTCCAGCCCAAGATGGGTATAATCATCGGAAGAATGTGTGGCAAAGCACCTGTATTGAGCGGAGACGATCAAAGGTTGATGAGAGGATAAATTAAAGATTTTTCATTTGTTGGTGAAGATATTAACAGTGAAAAATTAATTGAGTAAATTCCTCATTATGAGCAAATTTACGTGAATTACTAAATTACAGAGAAGGGAAAAAGCATAAGAAATTTACATAATTTTTACTCTTGGGAGCTTACCTTCTAATGACTTTGATTGTATCTTTCGCGAAAAATTATACATCACTTAATATATTTTATAGTACCTCAGAATTTTATGTCTTTTCTCTCGAACATCATGTGTACAGGCACTTTCGAATGGGGAAGGAGAACAGGCAGCAAAAAAAACGAACATGTGCGAGAGAAATCAAAATGAAAGGGAAAGAAAAACAGAGTAGGATATCCTTATCGCGAAGATGTGTTTTTATTTAATACTCAACAAATTCTCAATTGGAGATGAAACGAAATGCAGAGAATAAGTATATAAAAGATAAGAATAAAAGAAGCATTTTATGGTTATGTTTACAGCCTGAGATAAATATAATACAGGAAGGTGAATAAAACTCCCCGCCAAATGATTATTGCCTCCATACGATGTGGTGGTTCATTTCTCACATTGAGGCGCGAGAGGCGCATTTCCTCAAGGAGTCGGAAAGCCTTTTTACTGATGGGTAAGAGTGTTTCATTGTAAATTAAGCAATACAAACTGAATCAATTTTCTTTTGATCTTCACCCCAATCGGTTTGTACTAAACGCGTACCAGAAAATTTTATTTGTAATTACATTTTAGTGGAATGATGAGCGCGGATGGCTAAAGCTCAAAGTGGTCACGTTTGATCTTCTTCATGTGGCTTTTCATTTGCCTTATCAAACAACCTCCTACATTTGAGGCATTTTGAAATTATTATTCTCATTTTATAGTTTAATTCACATTCGTTTGCTCACCATTGGATACGAGGATGAGTCTTTCTCTGGAGTTGGTGTGGGGCTATTTGCTTTCATTTAATTAATACAGATAAATCACATTTTATAGCTCAAACTTATGACTCGTCGGTGTATGATAGCTTAGACCTCCTTGGGGTTATAATACCCACCGAGAGAGTACATATCTGCGTGGCCAGTGTTGAGTGTCTCCAACCACGTCCAATGTCGAGTCATGTTGGCGAAGAATCCCCCAGAAAATCCACATTCAATCATTAGTCACGAACACATCAATTAAATTCTTAGAGAGAGAGAGAAAGGGGAAGTCCAGTAATCCGAAATGGCAAAAGGAGGAGTAAATGGAGCCGCCTGGTGTCACAATTGACTTGATTGGAGGACATCCACATCCCATCCAAGACCCCAAAGACTCTCCCTATCTGGCCAATATGACGCCTGCAGTCGCATGAGTCAGTGCCATCGGTGCCATCAGCTAAAAGGCCATTCATTCTCGAGAGTATATTAGAAACAATTAATGGATGATGGCCTTTCGTGACTAATCAAATTGTGGTACCAAATGGAGGACCTATAGTAAATGCATTTTAATGAGACACATACACAATTGGTCCTTGGGATGAACTTTATACAAAACGTGATGAACCAAATTGTCCTTTCACTCTAATTACTGTTTTCGTTCGTGGCCGCAATTCTCAGCATTCTATCCACAATTAGGGATTGCTTAAACGATCAAGTATCGTAAAGTTCTAAGCGTTCTAAGACAAAATATTACATATGTTTCTGTCTGCAAGAGAAAGCTTGAAGTAAACATTGTTGAAAAACCATTTTTTGCCAAAGGCATTTGAACATTCTGGAAAGTTTCTCGCCCTTCCACTAGTAATTTTTCACGATCGTTATGAAATACCAAATAAGAGCAATAATTGATTTTCCTCCATGTAACTTTTCAACATTTCTTACGAAAGAGACTCCGCATTGAAGAAAAAATCAGTTCCACTTCAAACACTCAATTTTACACCCGAAAATATTCACATTTTACGCCTATTTGCAGCATTTCCTACATGAGAGAATATTTCTCACATTTCCACCATTTCCTTCCTCAGACTGTTCAATCCAGAGAATTTTCGTTCGTGTATCAAAGCAATTTTCCACGGTGAAGGTGAAGCACAATTTTTGCAAAATAGCCTCAAATTGCATCATTGTATCATCGAAACAGTTTTTGGTCATTTTCTGTGGCTCGTGGTTTTATAGCTCACCATCATAAAAGGTACTACTATTTAATGAAGTCTATTATAATGTCTCGAAAAAAAAAGCGATGGGGGATAACAAATTTTTTAATAAAGATAGCACACAAAAAACCCACAATCTTTTGACACACAAAACAGCATAAAAGTACCACGTCTATTGGAAAACATTTTAATGGTCCGACCAAATGCTGTCAACTGTATTATGAAGGCTGGGCAAAGCAATTTTCATGTAATACCCCAGCCTATGATGAGAAACTTTGCATGTGGAGACCCAGAGAAAAAACTCTGTGGTTTTCTATTGCTGTTGCATTTTGCCTTTTGATCCTTCCTCTGGCTCTTCATATGGACACAAAGAGAATAAATAAAAAAATCTAATGAAGAGAAGTGACTTCATTGAAACCACATCGAAAAATAATAATAACAGGAAATTGAGACAAAAACTAATCGCGATGAAATAACGCCAAATTATACAACAGAAAGCATTTAACATATTATGGGGTGGAAAATCAATAAAATCCATAGTGCAAAATTTTGAAATTGCCAACAATAAATTGAGTTCAAAAGATTTCATTAGCTTGTTAGCCAACGTTATTAATTTCACACATTTTCTGCTGATGGAGAAATTGAAATCGCGCCCAATGCCGAACAATTTATCAGCAATTTTTCACGGTTTCAGCAGACCAGAGTGAAAAATCTCTTGAGGAAGTGAACTCCACATTCACTTATTTCCTCTCTCTCCCGCCATCAAACAAAAAAAACATATCCAGAAAAAAATAACCTATACTGTGAAATGATGGACGAGAAAAAAAGGCCGAATAAATCTTTGTTAAAGTGACGAGGAGTAAAATGGTGAAATATTTAAAATGTACAAATTATCGGAAATTATCACCCGAAAAAATACTTCCTCCCACCTTTTATTAATGCCACCAAGAAAAACAGTGAATATAAAGAAAAATCATGGACAAAAACAGGAGCTGAATTGGATAGAATTTCACATTCATGTCTTTTTCCTACAGCAATGCAATGGGTAAAAGAATATCTCTCTGTCAGGTTTGGACGTAAACGCCTTCAAAAGTATGAATTGCCTTTTGTTGGCCCACAACAACACATTAATAATTAATAACATTTTTAACAAGACACACAATTGGAAGCAGTTTCAGGGGAAAAACATTCAACAGTGGATATAAGAGAACAAATGGCGCTTCTCATCAACAGCATCTTTACAAATGAGATGAAAAATAAAATATCTCCCAATATGATCAGACTCCCGAGAAACCACAACATGACGTTGATTAAGTGATTGTAATTAAAATTAATCAGAATTCTCCGTCTTTTTTTACAATACTCACGCAGGTAATATATTAAAAATCAAGATTCCTCCTATTTTGATATATTGCATAACATTTTCTTCCTTTAGATCGAAATTTCCTGTTAAGAGAATCAAATTTGTGCCTTAGAAACTCCAATGAGGCCGTTCACATGGCCGGATTAGATTGAGATTAATCTTAATTTTGTCGATGTAAATGGCAATGTCCAATCCCTCTTGTGAGATGGAATTGGATTAGATTTAATCTGTCCCACTTGTCCCAAAAATTCATCAAAATTAATCATCAAAATATTACGAACACATAAAAATATATACTTTGTACAAGCCTTGCTTAAACCTTAAGGCTGGCTTAAAGCCCCTTTAATATTTATATAAATATTTATTTAAAAATTTGGGTTTGTCTTAAAGATTAAAGTTGGCTTTCAGCCTAAGACTAGATTTAAGCTTGAGGGCTTAGAACTTAAGACTGGTTTAAAGCTTGAAGTTAACTTAAAATTTAAAGCTGGGTTAAAGTTTAACCTTTTGCTTTGTTATACTTTAAGCCAGCTTTAAGTTTTAAGTCAAGATTGAAGGTAAGAGTTCAAGATTAAAGGCATTCTTAGCTTTAAGCCAACACTAAGCGTTAAATCAGACTTAAATTTCAGGGCAGCTTTAAGCTTTAAGTTCGCTTCAAGCTTAAAGCCCGTCAAAAGCTTTAAGGCAATTTAAAAGCTTAAAGTCTTAAGTTTTAAGCCAATTTTAAACCTTATAGGCAAGACTTAAATTTTGGAACAGCTTAAAGCTTTAAGTTAGGTTTAAGATTTAAGTTTAAAGCCAATTTTAAGCTTTATGGTTTAAGTCAGCTTCAAGCTTAAAGTCAATGATAAGCTTTAAACCAACTTTAGGCAATGAACCAGACTTGAGTTTAAGGATAGCTTTAAGTTAGCTTCAAGATTAAAACTGCCCATAATCTTTATTCTATAAGTCAGTCAGCTTCAAGTTTTAAGCCAGGCTTAAGCTTCAAGCAAGGTTTTTAACAAACAAAATATTATTTATTGATTTTTTGAAGGTATTTTGATGATTAATTTTGATAGTATCCAGTTTTGGTTCTTAATTTCCTGTTACGAGAATCTATATTTGTGCCTTAGAAACTTCAATGAAGCAAAATGTAATACGGGATCAAATTAGGTGAATAATTCGTAATCAATCCTCTTCGCGTGTTATTTCAGAACGCAAGCAATGTAGTGAAAAATTTTGTTGAAAAATTGCTCTTATTAAATTCCATTGTGTTCACACATACAGCAGGAAAAGACAAAAGAGTCTTATAGATAGAATTCACGCAATTTCAATTGAATATATACCTTCTCGCAGTTGTAATTTTCAATTTATATTACTTGAAATGTCTGCGGCCGAGTGGAGAGATAGAATATCTTTTGCGCTATGCAACATTTGAGCATGTTCAGTTTTTTCGCCTTGCTGAACAATTGGATGAAAAATTTGCTCGCGTTTCCACTCAACAGTTTCAATCGCGGCCAATTTTTGCAGCAGAAAACCCACCATTCCCATTTTACACTTTACATCATTACCATATCATCTGGGCTTGCATGCGTGAGACAATTAGCGTCTTGTTAACTTGGTAATGACTACATCTCATCTTGGCTGATTAAAAGGAATGGATAAAAAGCCGAGAAGCAACTTGCAAAATTGAGAATGTAAATAGTTTTTCATATCATTTGCTGGAGCATCTCTTTTGTGCCCCGAAATAAAAAACACCTCGCGGAGGTCCAATTACGCTGATCCCTCTGTCCGTGGGCCAATTGGCATTTTGGTGTCAGCAAGAGAGAAATCCGCATTGATAAGTCCTCCCACTTCTACCCCCTCATTTTATCAATCCATCAATTTATCCCAGAGCTCCATCGCTGTGATTATCACGTCACGAGTGCAAGAATAAGCAGATTTTAGTACGATCGCTATAGCAAATGATTTTGTGCCCACAGGGAGAATCTTGGTGTTCCTTTTTCACACATTATTTTCCCATTCTTGGCTAATGTAATTGAAGCACTCACCCACCAAATTGATCACATGAAAACATGTGTTAAAGTATTCTCAAAAAAAAACAGATGGTCAGTATGGAAGCCGGAGCTGCCATCTAAAATGGCCTAAAAACAAACGATGGTGAAATCGCTACATATCCGTGTAAAAATCCATCAACAGGACCTTTAAATGGGGTAATAATGCAAAATTGCCTGAAAGATAATAAAAGCAAAGTATAAAATTTTAACATTCTTGATTTAATTAAAAGAAAATATGAGAATTATTTACTAACCAAAGAAATGCCTGTTCACAAAAAAATCTCATAAATAAACTGAGCCAAAAAATCCAGACATTTAGGCCATACATTCAACTGCAAAGGCAATAAAATAAGAAATATTAATGTCTATTCGCGCCATGGCAAAATCAATGGTGTAGATTTCAAGTGACACATAAATCTCCTAAATGCTTTAGATGTGTCCAGAAAATAATCCCCTCCCCCGCGCCCCAAAAGCTCACACCCATTTTTGGGTAAAAGGCGTTTTTGGTCCAGGGAGTGAAATAAAGTGCAAGCCAGGGATTGTACATGCCGGAGTATTTGTCCACAAAATTTACGACAACCAATCGCCCAATCAATTGCACCCAGATACAAGGTGGGTGGACTGGGTGGCTTGTAGAGAAAACATTGATAGCTACACAGGCCCCCAACCTCACCCCACATGTCTTTTCAATTGAAATTTGTTCAGCAAAACAATTAAACATTTTCCCGTGTACGAGTCCAATGTCCAAATTTGGGAAGATGGATGAGCTTTTGGACTTCAATATATAAAGCGTCGTCGCCCCCAAAGAGCCCGATATTGCAACAATTCCAGGCGTGTTTGTTTTAGTGTTGTCTGTTATTGTCAAAAATTGCAATCGAACTGGTTGTCCAAAAATTTATTAAATCAATTTCATTGTTGCCTCCTTTCCCAACTTTTTTGCCACCGCGCGAAGCACTAAAGCAACCCCGCACACAATTTATTGCCGGAAGCTTATTATATTCTGCAAAATTTTCGATTGTATGCTAATTGCCACGGCAAATGTTTCTGGTTGTCTCACAGTCGCCACTCTTTTACCTTCCCATTCTCTCATTATTCACGCGCAATTGTACGGTTGCGGGGAGATTCATAAAGCTCCATCATCGGGACGATAATCGATTATATTTTATTGCATCTTGTTAAAATTTTAATTAAACACCTTATGGTGATATAAGCTGTGCTGTGGAGCTCCTTTTGAACTCCGGCTCTCTCTGCCCACGGAAAATTCGCACATTTTGCCACGACGAAACACCCAGGTGAGAAGCAGCAGAAAAAAGCATGAGCAGACAAACAAATACTAAAAGATCGCTTTGTCAACAATCAATCATACACAGCTTGTGATTGCCACTAAAATTCGTTTTTACCAATTGTTTTTCTTCAATACTCGTGTTCCATGTACAACTTCTCTCATGGCATCATAAAGAATCTCCTCAGATTTACTCCGGCGGGAGATTGAAATATTTGTATGGCATCATTGTCCATCAAATTCGTATAAATCACACACCATGATACTTCATAAAGTCTGCACATTTTATTTTTTTCTTGGTTTACCCCGCTTGAACTCCCACCAAATCCTCACCAGTGTCGCTCACAGTGAGTAGCAAAAGTTGTCCAGAAGATTTTAAATCCATAAATTGATTTTAAACCGTGTAAAAATTTACCGAAAAAAAAACTAAAATATTTGTATTTTTGTCAAGGGGGAAATGTTATGATAAGAAGTGATGTACACCTTATCGGAAGTGCGAGAATCTCTTTGGAAGTGGAAGTTCTAATCTTAGTATAATATATTTTAAAAAAATTGCTGAATATGTAATTAAAAATATTTTGGATCAGCTTGTGAGTATTTAGTAGCTTTAAAACCTCTAAACCAAACCTATGTTACAAATTTTAGACATTTTTTAAGAAAAATTCTAAATATTATTTTATTTGAAATTTTTGTGAGGTTTCTCTGATTTCCCATTAGCTTTCTTTAAATATGATGGAGCTTTCTCTAGTGGAATGAAAGCTGTTTCCAAGACTGGAATATTCGTCAGATTTGGTTAAATTTTTGTGAGCTTTTATCAAGGGAGAGATATTATGGTCAGCAGTGGTGTACATATATGTGGAAGTGTGCGAGAACTTTTGAAAGTGCTAAGATAACTCTATAGTATTTTTAAAGCTTCAAAGGAAGAACTGGAACTTTGGAAAGTTTTTCCAGAGATTTAGGTTTTTTTTTCTAAAGAGTTTTCAAAAACTTACAGGAGTTTTTTTTTAATCCAAAACTTTGTAAAATGTAAGCTTGATTAGCTGAAAGCCTACTCAAAATTCTGTAAAATTTGTAAAGCTTTTGGATAATTTTTCAGAGTTTTGGAAGTTCTCGCTATTAAAAGCTTTGAAAACTTTCTTGGAAAGCTCTAGAAAGCTTTCTTAGAATGCTCTAGAAAGCTTTCTAAGAAGGTTATTCAAAGCTTTCTTAGAAAGATCTAGAAAGCTAAAGAAAGCTTTCATAGAATGCTCTAGAAAGCTTTCTTAGAAAGCTCTAGAACTCTTTCTTAGAAGATTCTAGAAAGCTCTAGAAAGCTTTCTGAACAAGCTTTAGCCCCCTTGGCTTTTATAGATTTTTCATAAGATTTCTTAGAAGATGTTTTTATAGAATCTAAAATAAAAAAATAAAAAGCTCTTCAAGCTTCCGAAGTCTTTGAGAGCTTTCATCCAAATTTTGAATTGAAAGTTGTGTACGCCTTTTTGAGCCTCATATCTCCCCCTTGTTTTTTTGTTGATCAAAATTAATAGAAAAACAATAAAGCTCTTCATTTTTTTATACCTATACTGTCTCGGAGGCCCCATATGATAAGGCATAACGAAAAGACAAGTATTATTGATTTGATGGGTGCAACCACAAGTTTTTTCTTTAACAAATTGTCTTTTGTTTTTCCTCCTTTTATAGGTAGTCCACATTATTTATTTATCCTATTTACCATTCATATCACGAATCCGAGACTGTTTTTCACCTTCAATATTCACTCCTCCTTAAAACACAAGACCACAGGGCTTTTGTGCCACTGAGCAACGCAACAAAAATTGCTTATATCATTTAAAGATCTCAAGCGTTATAATGTTAAGAAATGTACAAATGAATATGGATGTGAATATGCAAATTAGTGTCAGTATAGAACGAAAATTGATCGTTGGATGCTTTAATACGCCAGGGTGATTCTGTCGCCTGTCTATCGATCTGTCAGTACATCAAATGGATTTATCTTCGAGATTTCATAAAATACGAACACACACATACACAATATTGATTCAAGTATTAAGAGGCAAAAATTCCATTTCAGTAATATTTTCATGAGTGAGTGATATGCCAAGATAAAAAAGTGAATCTCTCTCTTGTATCTATCATTTCATTTCATTTCAATTATATTTTACATGATTTTACATGGAATTGAAAACCTTCGCGCCTTCGCCCAACGCTTTGGATCTCGGCATTCAGCAGTTGAGTGACTCCCCACAGTGGCAACTTCAAGTCAACGCCACTGACTGCCCAGTAGCCAATTGGCTAATGAAAGCTCGCTTAGCAGCATTATGTTATGCTCCTCAAACACTCACGCAAAAAAAAAGAACGGCATACAAGACCTCTTGGCGAGACGAGGGGGCAAAGCGGTGGAAATGAAGAAAAATGCTGCCACCAGAGAGAGAGTTTGGAGAGTGTAAAAAAAAAGTTATATGCATATAGAGAAAAATGTAAATTAGAATATACAAAATACCCACGATACAACGAAAAAAATTCACAAAGACCGCAATTAAAAGAAAATTAAAAATTCTTCTGGATTAGAGTAAAACAGAACATGAGAAAAAAATCAAAAGAGGAGAATCTATTCATCTGCTAGAGCTTTCGCTTAATATATTCAAACCTCAAAATTTATACTGGCGAAAAAAATTACACCGTCATATATCCTCTAGGAAGAGCAACAAATGGCTGATTTTTTTCCACCACAACAAACCAAATAAAAGGAATTCGTTGAATTTCATTTTAATCTAAATACAATTTTTCCCTACATTTCCATTTTTGCCCCAATATTTTTCAAATTAAT
>CAKKOB020003102.1:0-10005 GCA_918844115.2 Phlebotomus perniciosus
GGACCCATGCCTGATGGAGTCTACTTCGAACCCGATGATGAACTGGACAACAATCCCGATTTCTGGAGTCGCGTGGTTGGAGGAAGATCCGCCACATCTGCTGCCCAGTTCCCGTACCAAGCCAGCTTGAGGACTGCCGGAAACGCTCACTTCTGCGGAGCCACCATCATTGCTTCCCGAACTGTCCTGTCCGCTGCTCACTGCACAGTCGGTCGCGGAACGGGCTCTACTCGCGTGGTGGTTGGAACTCATCTCCGTCTCTCCGGTGGCATCTCCCACGCCGTCAACAGGATCGTGAACCATCCCAGATACAACTCCAACACCATTGCCTTCGACGTGTCCATCGTGCAGACCACCGCCCAGTTCACCTTCAACAACAACGTGCGCCAGATTGGCTTGGGAGCCGCTCATGTCGGTGGCGGAGTGACTGCTATTGTCTCCGGATGGGGCCAAACCTCTCATCCTGGCAGTCTCCCTAACGCACTCCAGTGGGCCGCTCTCACCGTCCTGACGAACGTTAACTGCCGCAGTCGCCATACCGCCAACAATGCTCGCTTGGTCTTCGATCACAAGATCTGCACCTTCACGCGCGCCGGTCAGGGCATCTGCATGGGTGACTCTGGTGGCCCACTCGTGGTAGGAAGCAACGTCATCGGAATCCCATCCTGGGTCATTCCGTGCGCTCGTGGCTTCCCCGACGTCTACGACCGCGTCTCCAGCCACAGAAGCTGGATCATCTCGGTCATGTAAAGTTCTTATGACGACCTGCTTATATCGAAACGAACGCTGAGCTTTTAAGCTTTCAGGAGAAGTGCTTCTTGTTTTAACATGCTTGATATTCCACTATTGATGATGATATTAATAAATTCTTCATGAAGAACACATTTTTATTCTTTTATTTTTGAAGTGTAATCCCCGTATTAAATATTTTTATTTTCAATGTTATTTCAAGGTTAATTCAAAGCTTTTGGCTGATTCAAGGCTTGCCTAAAGCTCAATGCTTGCTTAAGGCTGTCCTAAGTTCAAAGCTAACCTAATGATTAAGGCGTGTTTTAAGCTCTAGGATGGCTTAAGTCTGTTCTAAAGCTAGCCTAAGGCTTAAGGCTTGTTTAAAGCTTTAAATCTGACTTAAAGCTCAAGAATGACATATAGCTCAAGGCTGTCCTAAAGCTCAAGGTTGACTTAAGTCTTTCTTATAAGATTCATGTTCAAATATTTGAAATAAATTTAGTATCTACCTACTCACATTTATTAAAATATTTTCTGGTGCTTTTATATTCCTCATTTGGAGTAATTATTTCACTATAGAGTAGTGAGTGAAAGTGATAGTTCACTTTTGGACAACAATTGATGCTGAAGAGCAATTCAAAATAGCGTTTTGGATGGTTAAATTTGCACGCAAAGAGTCTTTCTGGGGCAAATAAAGAGAAATGATGGCACGAAGGCACCTTTTTTTTGTATAATCTCTCTCCATGAAACCAGGAAACTCAATCAACGAGTCAATATGAGATGGTTATAAAACGCGAAGAGACCAATGCAGGAATGATTAACAAATCGTCTTCATAGCAAATCATCATAAGTTGGGGCCCCATAAAATCTATGCTATACATGCAAATATCGAATCCCTCGGAGCGATTTTTCTGCACAATCGTTAAATGATGGTACAAATGCAAATAATATTGTGGAAGATGGCTTGAAGATGTTGAGGGATATAAATAAAGCACTGTGACTCCTAATTATTTCAATTCCTCGCTTCTTTGTCATTTGCACACAAACACGTGAGACTTTCTCTCTATGCCCATCTTATTGGGAGTCTCAGCCATGCCGGGTTAACAATTGATTTCAAATGAGATGGAAATCAAAATTTATATTCTTTTATATCATGGAAATCTTTTGTTAAAACGCTCGCTTTTGGGTCTCTTTTGCTGGCGGACATCTGAAGAGTTGGCTTTTTTTTACCTCCATTTGTGCGTCTTCTTTGACAGAGACGTGCCATCGAAAAGGCCAATAAATTAGGCTTGTTTCACCTCCTCACATCTATTTTCTCAGCAATTACCGCCTCAGCCACACAGATTAATAGATTACAGATATACCCCGTCCGCCCAGGAGGCTCGCGGGGTGGAGGTTCATGGCATCTGCTCCATATGATTTATCCCGCATGGAAATTAAATTTGCATTTAACACCAACACGCCACCGTTTCTCAGGTGAAAATTCCCCCGAAATAAAAAAAAATGTTTAAGAACAATTGGTTGGGAGAAATAACAATATGTGTACGATTAATAGAGAGAATAACATCGGATAATAGAACATTTAAAATTCAAATAAGTGTAACAGTGTCCATGGCCGAGAGCAAATTCTTCATTTGCTACACATACAAGAAGAAGTAAAAAAACCGACGAGGGTGAAAAAGAAGGTTGGAAACATCTCGTGATTGATCAGTTCTCCTATCTCTTCGATCTGACAGAATTTTTCATATAAATCTCTCTCTTCGCCGCTTCGCCCCACCCCAAAATATGTCCATATGAAGGTGCATGATTTTTTTCTTAGTTTTATTCCCCATCATTTCGCTGTTTCAGACCACAAATTGAATTAGGAGCTTTTAATTAAGAGACTGCTAAGCAGGGATTCCACCTGCTGTCCCAATTTTATCGGGGAAAAAAGGGTTAAAGTGCAGTTTTTAATTAGGCTTATGATCAATTTTTAACGATACTTTAAGAGCTGTAAGAGCAGAAAAGGTCCCAGAGCTTTTATTAAGTCTAACTTGAAGTATCCCAAATCTGACACCAATTGTTTGAAAATTGAAAAAAATCATAATATTTAGCTTATTTTGACGTATGATCTTTTCTAAAGCTTAATACATAATGAATGTACCTATTTAATAAATTTAGTGCAGCTGTACTAAATTTAGTAGGGGGAAGCGGGGCAGTTATATGTAAGGCAGTCTCATTTGTGGGCAGTTTTGTTCATATATTTTCCCATGCCTTATCACAGAGTTAAGGACAATATGCTTATTGTGAGCAATAAAGGAAAAATGCTTTCCCTTTATTGCTCTTAGTAATGACATTCTTATCGAACAGATATTCCTTATCAATTATTTTAATTCTGAAAGTAAAAGTTTGGTGTTTTCTTGCTAAGAAAATATAGTTTGAAACAGAGATTCAGCGAAAAGACGAAGCCGAAAAACATCTTTCATCGGCCATAGGGGATAGCAAAACAGTAGTTTTATTTACCTAAAAAAATTATATTTATGATACAGTTTGAACTTTAAATTAGCCATATAACCAGAGGAGAATGACCGATTGAAACCCCTATTGAAATTCTTTCAAGATCGTGATAAAAATTCTTTAAAATCAGTAAAAATTTCCCAATTTGTTCCATTTTCAAATTATATAAATTATGTAACAACATTTATCTATTTGTTATTAGCCAAATATCAAAGTATCATAGCACTTGAGGTATCCCAAATCTGACACCAATTGTTTAAAAGTTGAAGAAATAAAAAAAATCTTCTTAATTCGTTGTCAAACACTCCCATATGTGCTTGATCAATAGAGTAGATCCGGTGAATTGGTGTAATATTGGAGAGAGAAGATAGAGAAGAAGAAGTTATCATACATCCATTACAAAGTGTTCAACATTCTGGGACGAAGAATTTGATATTGAATTGAGGATGGAGAGCAAAAAAAAGCTTGACATTTTACATCGAAATGCTTCCAATATTTAAAACACTCAATGGACAACCACAGAGGAGGGTCACACAGTGAATAATAAAGAAGTAAAGAATATAGTCAGAAGTTGGAGGGGAAAAAAGACCAACACAGAGTGATCCCAGGGAGGTGGAACAAAAACTTCTTCACTGGGATGATGCTGAGGTGGGAAAGAGAAAAGAAGGAAAAGAAGAGAGGTGAATGAAGTAAAAAAAACAAGACAAGATCTTCAAAGAACCGAATCAATTTGTATCAATCGATTTTCGTATCCGATCCATATAATCTCAGTGCGAGTCGTAATTTCGTTTCTCTAGTCACCCATATGATCTCTCTGTTTTCATCTTTTTTTTCCCTCCACATTCCCATTCATTTATACAAATTTTCTTCTTATTTTTCCTCATCCCTCCCCCTCCTCATACGTCTCTATCACCGGCGACGAGATCATGATGATGGTATTTTGCCTCCGCATGTGTATCTCCTCATGTTAAACACGATGTTTAGCTAGAATTTTTGCTCCTCGCCGCGCGGAAACCAGCCAATGGAGCTCCGCGCTTATCGTATGTCATATAGAGAGGATTTCTCAAGTCCAATAATATTGCATTACGCCATCCAATAATGATATAAACAGACATTATTTACAGCCATCCCATTTATCCTCAACAGTTAAATTATCCCGCGGAAGCGTTCGGGGCCAGAAACCGATCCATTCATTGTGACCACAGAGAGATATTGGAAGGTCAGGCGCAACCACCAAATGGGTTGCAGCGCAAGATCAAATCCACGGGATCCTAATAGATTTCAATCAATTACGATACAGCAGATATCTAATGGCATTATTGGGAGATTCAATTAAGCACCCAAACTCACCTCTAACTCATTCACATCTCCCTCGGCCATTGCGTGTTTTCTCCTCCGGAATTTCGCCTGGCATGACTCCATCTCGCTCAATGTCAACTTATCACGATTCCGTGGCCCAATAAACCCCCTTTAATTAAAAATCGAATTAAGCTATGGTGAACCTTAATGGTTCTGGAATTTCTCGTCACGAGAAAAATCACAAAAATATACAATTTTAGGATCTACAGATGCAAAATTGTTGATTCTTTTGTTATTTATTTATTTAATTTTCCTCAACAAAAGATGCGAGAAATTGCATCGAAAATGGCAAATTCAGAAAAACCGATCATATTTCTATTTATTAAATAAATAATTATTAAAGTGTTTGATTTGTTAAAAGAAACTGTTGATTTTTTATACTTGATTTTATATTTCTGTCAAATGATAATATTTTTTAATGGTTTTGGGGTTTTTGGTAATTTTTTCTGTGCTTTGAATGATTGATTGATTCTTATTGCTTCTTTGAGTTTTTAGATTAGGTTTATACAAAGCTAAAATGCTTTTTATTAGGCTTAGAGCTTTTTCAATTTTAATATATATTTTTTGAATTAAAGACACCACTACCAATATTTATAAATTTTGTAAAAAAAAATCTCCAATAATTCCAGCATTTCGGAAGTGTTGGAGAGCTTTGAAGGCAAGCTTTTAACTTTGAAAGGAGGCTTTAAAGAGCTCCCAAAAAGTTTTAAGCTCTTTAATCTGTCTAACAGAGTTCTTTTGAAAGAAAGCTTTAAATAGCTTTTAAAAAAGATAAGGGCTTATAAAGGAACTTTTGAAGAGCCTATTAGGAAGGCTTTCATGAGCTTTTTAACAGCTAAAATCAAACATAATTAGCTGGTACTTTTGAATTATCCCCAGCTCTCTAAATATTTTTTTTAGAGTTTTTCCCTTTCTTAAAGACGCTCTAAAGCCCATAAAATTTGTTAAAATGCTTCACAATTTTTCCCAGATTTTTAAACTCTGTTTTTTTTATTGATTCTAAATTTCTGCAGAAGTAGTTTTAAGAAAGCTTTGTAAATAATTTGTTCTTTCACAATTTTATAGAACTTCTTAAGAGTTTATGGAATTTTTTTACAGTTTAGTTGACCTTGAGAATAAAATTTTTAAAGTCTTTTCTATTATTTTTCTGCGATAGTAAAGATTCTATACCTAATCTAGATCTAGAATCTCTAGAGTCTAATCTAGATTCTACTGCGACTAACAGCTCTCATTTAAATCAACTCCGGAGTAGGAAGAGCCAAACGCTGAGAATGAATCTCACACAACTCCATTATACAATTGTGAAGATCAAAACAGAATCACAATTGATAATAATTCAAAATTTTTCCCTCAATAAGTATCTATTAGGTGCAATTCACACCACAAAGTGGCAGAGGAGATTACAGTGGATGGAATATGTTGGAAGATGAATGATAATCCCATGGAGCGAAATGAGCTCACAAAGCCGAGATCATATAAGTTTGTTTTCTCTCATTGAATGTGTGACTAATAAAATAATAACTCTCTGGATTACTAATATTAACTCCGGATGAGGAATACGAAAAAAAAAGAAAGAAATATCAATGATTTCGAACATTCTCGCGGCCTTTTTCTTCGCCTTCCCTTTCTTTCCCATATATCATTTACTAATTCAACGTATTTATCCAGCAGTTGAGCAGAATAAATAATTTTCTTAACTCCTTATTAATCGGTTCATGTCAATTCTGTGACAGACCACATTATATGAGATCAGAGAGCTCACCCCATGGCTCTGGCGGAGATTCAGGAACGCAGTGGCGTTTTTTTTCCATCCTCGTTCTTCAAAGGCACTCACTGGGCTTCGTTTTTTTGTCAACCCCACCTCCTGGTTCCCGCTCCCGCGGGACCATCGCCAGCGATCCATCCAAATGGACGGATACATAATATTTCGTTTTGTTTTACAACAACATTTTATTTTTCATACAAACACCTCGCTCCCTCCCGAAATGCACCGTCGCAGGTGGAAATTAATGTGTCTCCCCGGCCCAAACAGTGGTTGTGGTGTCTTTTGTGTGCCTTATTCCTTGTGGGATGAATTCAAACAATAAGAAGAAAGAAAAAAAAATTGTGTCATTCCCTGGTTGGGGTCACTCTGGGTGGCGATGCGGAGGGAGAAACAGACAGAAGGATTAACTACTCAGCGTTTCTTCCTTCTTCCAAAAAATGTTAAATAAATAGTCAATTGAGACCGCCCCCGTGTGTCTGCATAGAGAGCATTCGAAAAAAAGATACCCACCAAGATATTACCCGCGATATCAATGTCCATTTACAAATTGCATCAATAAATCACGCAGCGCGGGTTACTCCCCGAACATCACGTTTCCCCAATCCTCAGTCCATTACTCAGACGCAGCGGAAGACAATGTTTGAACAGAGTCCCTGGAATAAGGGTGTGTTCGGGGAGGTTTTCCTTACAAATTGAGGGATTTTTAAACACTTAATTGTTATGTAAATGTGTTAGATTATGCCGTAATTCTAGGTTAATCTTCGCTAGTGGCGCCATCTAAGTCGAAAATCTACTTTCAGTAACTGACAAAGCTTATCTTATCTAGGAGATATAATTTCTTTCATGTCTATCTTAAGCCTATTTTATGTCTTTCGAGGTATTCGTGCAATAGAGAAAGAGTAAAAGAAAGTCAAGAGCGACTTACTGAACAGAAAACGTACAGAAATCTGTTTTTTTTTACCTTCTCCTAATCTTTTTTACTAATTGTTTTATTCTATGTTTTGCTTTCATTTTTTAAGCTTGTAAGCTTTCTAAAAATTGTCTAAAGAAACAATTAACCATAAATCTAATTTCATATTCTTTTTTTATTAAAAGCTCCTGGCTGTTTAATTTAAAGCTCTGGAATTTATTTCTAATGCTACACAAATTTGGAATTATTTTAAAAATTTCTTTAACGAAGAAAAACAATAGAAAAAAATCTTTCAAATATTTTGCTCAAAATTTACAAATTTAAAAAAAAAACTCAGAAATCTCTTAAGAACTTAGATGTTTTCTAGAAGCTTTAGAATTTACCGAAGAAAGCTCTTTTTGAAGTTTTTTCGGCTTTTCCAATAAAGTTTTTTTTTGTCTCTTTTCTCAAAAGTTCTAGACATTTCTATACTTTTTGATTTTTTTTAAAGCTTTCTCAAATTTTCATGGAAACAGAAAACTTGGTAAAAGTTGTATAGGAATTATAGGAATCTAATACTTAATACACAAGTTTTGAATAATTATTTTTGAACTCAAATATTTATTCAAAAAATTAATACAAAAATGGACAAAGCTCTATAAGCTTTTAAAGTTTTTATTTTCAACTAACCCCCGGACTCCAATTAAGCTTCGGTCGGCGTGAGCTTGAGCGTCAACTCTTCCCCTCCCTCCCTTCCATACTGACAATATATTGAGAGCTATGGAAGCGCGATGCTCCACGAGCATGGAGGGGCATGATGTGAGAGTAGTGGGGATGACGAAGCTCATACTCAAGCCGACCGAAGCCTAATTGGAGTCCGGGGGTAAGAGCTCTATCAGCTCTTTGCTTAGTCTGAAAGCTCCAAGATTAATCTAAAATCTCCCAGCTTTGCCAGAAGCTCCAGGATTAATCTAAAATCTCCAAGTTTAGCCTAAAAATTCTGTGGTTTACTCTAAAAGCTCAAAACTTAGTCTAAAAGCCATGTGCTTAGTCTAATAGCTCTGTGCTTATTTTAAAAGCTCTGAGCTATGCCTCAAAGTTATGAGTTTAGTCTAAAAGCTCTGTGCTTTAGTCTAAGATCTCAAAGCTTAGCTTAAACGCTGCAAGCTTATCTTGAAAACTCTGTGCTTAGTTTAAAAGCTGCATTGGGCTTTTAAATATGCCGGTTCGGCAGCCTGGGTGCAGCTGATCCTAATCAGGATCGGTACCCTACTCTAATCTAATCTTAAAATCTGCAAGTTTGGCCTAAAAGCTCTAAGTTTAATCTAAAAGCTCAGAGCTTAGCTTAAAAACTATATGTTTAGTCTAAAAGCTCTGTGCTTAGTTTGAAAGCTTCAAGTTCAGAATATAAGCTTTGTGCTTAGTCTTAAAGCTCAGATTTTAGTATAAAATCTCAGACTAAAAGCTCTTAAAATCTCATTATACAGAACAGAAGCTCAGAAATATTTCCCAGAAACATTCAAGCATTTGCCAATTGATAAATTAAACCCTTATTTAAGAAGCTTTTTCTGAGCTTTCTGAACTTTTTCATAACGTTCATAACTGTGTTTCCTTCTCTTATTTCTTTACACTTTTCTTGAGTGTTACAGCCTTGTAAAAAAAGCTCACAAGAAATTAGTAGTTAAAAAAGAGAGAAAAAGACCGTACAACTCAAAGAAAACGGATGGAAGCGATGTTTGAATTATTAGAAGGTAAGAACATGAAGGGAAAAGGCAATACAACGGTCGAGAACTGGATGACAAAAATAAATAATTCAAAACACGCCGATACAAGATCCGATAAGACAGTTAGATTCGTTTGGACAGTGGGAGAAAGATGAACTGTGTTGGACATAAAAATAGACTTGTCTTAATTGAATATACAGACTTCTTTCATGCTCGTGGTCGCATCTTTTTCCGTGTTTCCTCCTATGTGGCCACCAACTTCTTTTCCGCACCAAACCCCCAAGAAGAAATCCCATGATCACGTTGGATGTCGCTGCAGTGAAATTTGTACTTACACTCCGTGGCAAATTGTGGAGCAGTGCTCCATCTCCTTTGCCAAATGGTGGCATTGCACAAGAAGGTGAATCGGCGAAAAGACAAAAAGGGCACGTGAGAACGTAATTGAATTTTATTGCTCCAACTCGTTCCCAAAAACATGGATCATGGAGGAGGAATATTGTGATTTGTCAATGAGAAAAATACGAGATGATTTGGGTTCAAATTAAGAGAATTTAACGTTTTTTTTAAGCAGAAATAATCTCTTAAACTAAAATCGCTTAAAATATCTTTTTATTACAGTTTATTCGAAAATAATTCTTTCGATTAAATGTGGGACAGAATAAATGAAAAGAGATATCTTTAAGATCTTGAACAACATTCCAAGAATTCACAACATACAGCGAAGACTAATCCCCTTGCCTCTCATTGTATGTCATATGTATTTTTAGCTGGGATTCCCATATCCCAGCTTATTGTAATGGGTCACCAAAATGGGGGTCACCGCCGGGGCCCCGGAGTAGGGGCGCTCCACGAATTAGAGTCCCCACATTCCTAAAATGATGTGCGCTTCATAAAGTTTCCGTCCGGCCGTCCGTCCGTCCGTCCGTCCGTCCGTCGTATGACGGCTTATAGCGAGAGAACGGTGATAGATATCGACTTCCGGTTTTAGGCAAAGGTAATATATCGACCAGATGCAAGATAATGGTGATGTCAAATCCAACCCC
>CAKKOB020003103.1:0-10003 GCA_918844115.2 Phlebotomus perniciosus
CTGACTATCCGCTAGGACGAACGATCATGCCCCGCCTCGACCCGAACGTAGTGCTCGTTGGGAGGCATACCTTACGGTACACAGATTCTATGGGGAGCCACAGCAGTGGGCTTTGTCGCTATAGTGGCTTTCGTCTTACAGTACTAATGTATTATAAAACTTTCTAAAGAAGCTTTCTATAGAGCCTTTTGAGAAAGCTCTCTAAAGCTGTCTAAAAGAACTTTTTAGGAATGTTTCAACACTTAAATCTTTTTGGAAGCTTAAAAACTTTATGAAAAAAACTTTCTAAAGTTTTATAAGAAAAGTGTCGCTACAAAGCTTTCTAGAAGCTTTTCAAAAAGATTTCTAAAAAATTTCTATAAGAGAGTTTTCTAAATCTTTCTAAGAAAGCTTTCAAAGATAGCTTTCTAAAGCTTTATAAGAATGGTTTCTACAGCTGTCTTAAATTTTAAAGCTGTTTAAGAAAGCTAGATAGAGCTTTTTAAGAGGTCCAAAGCTTTCTAAGAAGGCTTTTTAGGAGAGCTTTCTATAAGATCTTTCTTAGAAACATATCTTGATGTTTCTAAAGCTTTCTAAGAAGGTTTCTAAAGCTTTCTAAGAAAGGTTTGTAAAGCTTTTAATGAATGATTTTTTTAAAATTTTCTAAAAGCTCTTTAAAATAATTTTAAAGTTCTAGAAGAACTTCCTAAAGCTTCTGTTTTACCTGGGATGCTTTCAAAAGTTCTTAGTACTTCCACTCCACTTACAAAAGCTCTCACGCACTTCCAATCAAATGTACACCACTGCTGATCATAATATCTCTTTGGTTTTCATTTCTAATGTGTTTCAACTAAATCTGCAGCAAAGTTTTAATCGATCATAATTTTGGTTGAACAAAAAATCCAAGACTTTATCCCTATATATGTTATTGAATGTTTCCATAATTATCGAGACAGTCTAAATCTAAATATCTTCATGTGCCATATCAATAAATGTCAATGTTGTCAACACTATATGAGACTTTGGAATTTCAGCATAAGGAATACCCAGTTGCGTGAAATGTACTTATGATTGGGCCTTTTGATGTTTATATAACTTGACGGTGAAGATGGCAGATTTAATTATCTCTCTGTGGCGAATTTCTTTTTTCTTGTATTCCATCCTGAAGGAATCACACAATTCTCAGACACTGAAATGCTTTTCATCGACTGATGCTCTGAATATATTAATAATTCCCTTACCACTCTCCATTCAGATGCCATTTCCGATCTTCTGGTCGTTCGAGAGAGAAGGGAAGGACGAGGTGTAAAAATAAGCAAAGACAGAACACATGGAGAATTGGAGAAGTGTGGCGATGATGGAGGGAAAAAAGAGAAGAGACTCCGAATGTACACCTTATAGACTCCATGAATGATGACGAGATATCAAACAAACGGGGCGGGAGACTCGAAAGTGAGAAATTTAGATAAACAAATAATCTTGTGTACATGGAAGGAAAAAAAAAGATGCATTTCAATTGCAGTGAAACTGCCGGTGTTTCGGGGTGCACCGAAAGCAAATGATGGAATGTTTGCTCTTTCTGCGGGTGTTGGGATGAGAGATGAGTCGGAAGGCCTCCAGAAGACGTGCGCAAAGTCAATTAATATTCCAAAAAGGAAGAGAAGAAGAAAAAAAAATCCGACATTTTGAACCCTTTGATGTGTATTTTGGGAATCACATTCAATTGTACGGTAATTCTTTATACGCCCTGCCTGGTTTTCTCTTTCTTCAGATCATCATGTGCTATTATATTTACTCAAGGGCTTCGTTCTATTACTAAAATGTTGTTCTTCTGTCGATGATGAAATACTCTCAGGAGAGGCTCTTGGAAACAGAAGTCATTGGGTGGCCATGTATGAGAGTGAAATTCCTCAAAATTGGTGGATTCAGTGGCTGAAATTGTACAATAAAAGGCAACAGTTGCACCAAGGCAGATCAATAAATTTACACAATTTACACCAACTGACCATAAATTTCCGTCTCACTCCCAGAGATAACATCTCACATGACTTTTAACGCATTCACACTGCAAATGGGGCTTCACATGAATTTTTCTTCTCATATACAATCGTCCAATTTCGGTAACACTAACGAACATCTCCTCCAACCTAATATTATGGTCATAATCGTTTTATTATTGTAATCGGACACTGGTATGATGCATCATGAGTGATGAAAAGGAGAGAAAAATCTCTCCTCCTAATGATCAAATTGAAGACGATGTGCGTCTTATGAAATTTCTTATTAACCACAATCTGACTGAGCCCCCCCAATTAAATACTCATTGATGCAATTTTATTTTCGCCTCCTTCTTGTGCCCATTTTCCATGTCGCCCTCGGAGACTTTCTCACTCCTTGGCATCCACATTAAACCGTGTAATTTGAGTATTAATGAGTTCGATCACATAATCAGCTTACGCCAAGTGGCAATCGTGAGCATTAATCAGTAACCCACATTTTTTCCCGTTCTGCCAAAAAAAACGACAGATAAGGCCTTCCTTCAAGATCAGAAAAAAAAGATATGCAAGGTGTGTTTGGTGTGGAGGTGTTGTACATATAGGAAATACAGTTAAATTGAGGGTGGCTAATGGAATGTGATCGTTAAAATTCAATCACATAAAATAGTGCAGAGGAATTTTATGGATTCATATCAATTTAAGAATGGCGATCAGAAATGGTAATGAAAATGGTTTCTGAACCGGATGTCACTGACATTGGCAAGATTGTATCAGAAACTGATCTATATATAGTTTCAGAAATTCTTGTTTAATAGACAAAAGATTTGGGATCATCAAACATGTGGAGGGCGCTACTTTAATGGCATATTTTTGCCATAAAAATTGAATTAAAACTCAAATAATTTTGACAATATTTTTCATCAAGCAAGATTAGGAGAAAAAAATGAAGGGATTTGAAGGGTTTCATATTTTAAATCAAAGAGGTAGATTTCTCAACCAAATAAAGTAGGAAGAGGCGCCCCAGTTTGATACAGCTTCTAGTTTGGTACAACACAATTTTTAATGTATTCTTTTTGAACGGAGCTGGTCCACTCTATTATATCATGATAGTAGGCCTTAAGCTCTATATTCTCTGAAAAAATAGTAAGCCTCCGTTCAAGAAAAATGCGTGAAAAATTGAAATGTACCAAACTAGAAGCTGTACCAAACTGGGGCGCCTTCCCCTAGTTAGAACTTTCTTTACTTATAGCATTTTCCTAACAATTTTTATGAGTTTAAAAGAGAGCAAGGGGAAAATATTTTATGTTCAGATGTGGTGTATTCTTGAATGGACGTTTTCAAGCGTTTTAGAAAGTGGAGGTGCTTATGAATTGGGTTAGGCCCTTTACACACATGGGTTTAACCGAGAGAAGGTTTAGCCGGTTTAGAGCCGGAGACAGTTCAATCAATGACAATTTGAGTGCGACAATAATCAAAATTATAAACCGCATTTATAGTGAACCGCCTTTGGCTCTAAAACTGGCTAAACCTTCTCTCGGTTAAACCTATGTGTGTAAAGGGCCTTATTTCGTAAACATTGAAAGAGCTTTTAAAACATTTTTTGAGCTTTAACATTTTTTTTGAAACCTTTTGGGTAAATTTGTAGGCTTTACAATTCATTTAGAACTTCTAAGCTTTTAAAAAATACCGGAATTTTGAAGATAAAAATTTAAGCTTGGATAAGAAAAATCTGGAAGAAATTGTAAAGCTTTTGGATAAATTTTATGAGCTTTAGAGATTCTTGAAGATGGCTTGAAGATGAAATAAATTCTGTTAAGTAAAAGGAATCAAGGAATCAATTCTCTTTCAAGCTTCTATATACCGCTCTTTCAAAACTTTTCAAAAGTGCTGCAATGTAATGTTTAAGTCCTGGAATTGGTAGTCGCTTCTTTAACAAAATCCCTCGCGAACAGGAAGAATTACAAGCATTTTTAATTACTTAACATTTTTGTCTAAACCGATTAAAGTTTATATAATTTTAAAAGTCTTAGATATCCTATTTGGTTCACTTCAATTAATTTTCTTATGGCTTTCACAATCAAAATACCAATTCCGATTGCCATCTATATATTGCATCTGAAAGCGATCAATTAGGAGATGTCTATAAATATGATTTATGCAAAATAATTACATATCAAATCAAAATGGGAAAAAGCTATGCAATGTTGGTACAATCTCCAAGGATGGTCGTTGCACCTTGTCATGGGTAAATAAAAGTCAGTGAACAGGTCAAGAGCGGTTGCCGAGAGTGTTTGTCGGATAATTAATAAGCAAAACCCCGATTAATTAGCTGATTATGCATCCATGAGGACTAATGAGAGAAATTAATTTGTATACAATACAGAAGCCTTTCGCAGTTACAAATCTCTGAGTGCGCAGACATGAAAATTTAAAGCATATTTTCGATTCTGAAAGTTCCATTATGCCCATATTAGGGCGATGGAGTGTACGGTGGATATCATTGCAATTTAAATTGTTCACTTTGTCACTCTGGCCGTCTCATTCGTATGAGATTGTCAATTTATTTAATTCAAAAAGAGTCCATATCTGTGTGAATTTATGGGGTATATATTGGCGATGGTAGCTCCCAGAGAGAACTTAATAACTCATGAGAGATCTGCCCGAGAGATTGTATAGAAAAGCTATTAAAATCTGTGCAGTGAATCGATTAAATAATTCGATGGATTAGTGCAATAATTGCTGGTGAATTGCACAAATTCCTCCGCCGTCTCGAGAGACGAGGGTGGCGGATGGAGTGATTGTCAGCATATCTGAAGAGATTCCAATGGCACTGGTAATCATCCTACCTCAGCATATCTGCAGTTTCGTTGGGTGTGAGACGAGAAAGAATTCAAAATCACTCCATTAACATCAATCGTCGTCACTTTTCACGTATATCATTTGTCAGTTTGTAAACAGTCCAACCACGCTGGAGGCCATAGGGAGCAGAGGAAGAGCCGGAGGAGTCTCTTTGATGCTTTTGGAAATGAATAACACTTCGTTAGTGTCACTTTTCTTCCTATATCTCCCATTGCCCAATCACGCTGTGCACCGCGGAAAGTGGAGTAATATGGTGAATAGGATGGATTTAATTAGTCGAAATGGTGAAACTTAAGTCTCTTTATTGAGGTGTTTATTCAAATGGGAAATTTTTGTAAACGAAATATGAATTTACAATTGATATTTGCGAAATATTTGACTAAGAAAAACTAAAAGTGCGAGATAATGCCTTTGCATGGCAGACTTATGGTATCCGTGATAATTTTATGATGAAATATAATAAAAATATGATAATATTAACAAGATCTAAATTGAAGTTTAAAGAAATATTCATCGAATTTAGAAGAATTACCAAGTAAAACACTTTCAAAAAGTGAACGCACGATGCAAAGTCCTTTTGCCTCTGTCTTTGGACTTTTTTCACAGCCACTGAATCCCTTTGTAGTGTCACGGATCATCATTCAAAATCCGTCCACGATAAATTGCATGGTGAGTCAATCGCGGAAAAAAGAGGTGAGAAAAAATGCTTGAAAAATAACCAAAAGTTGTCAAGAGAAATATTCCAAGAATGAAAGAATTCGTTGTCGGTGCATCAAAAAGGTGAATCTTTCTTGAAAACATACCAAAATTATTTATTTAGCAAATGCGGCACGAAATCAGACCGTGAATGCAATAAAAACTGATAAAATTGATTCTTTATCGATCGGAGATACCGACCAAAGAGTTAATATTTGAGTTGACAGGACTGCCGAATGGGATTTAAATTTAATCGCACTTTGAACGATTAAAGTCATAAAAATTTCTAAATCCATTTCCTGATAGTGATTTTCTCTCTCTGGTTTTCCCTCCATTCAGTTTTTTTTCGCGCCACGCGAGAGCTAAAATATTGAATATCTCAAATTAAAGTGCATTCTCATGCTTATTGAATTTAATTTTGTATATCTGCAGTGCTTTATGTAAACTTTTTGATATGGAGGTCAAAAGATGCACAAGTGTTCCCCAGTCACGATCTAATTGAAATATGGTTATGGAGACAAATTGCTGGAATGGACAATATTGTTTAAACTAGGAGAAATTAAACATAAAGTGAGAGTAAATCCACATAGTAGTGTGTACCAAACTCAAGTGATGGTGACAAACGTTCGATTTTTTTTCAACATCTTCTCAACTTCTTGTTTATTTTCATTCTTAGGGCACAATTTCTCTCTCTTCCATAGCATATTTTTTCGGACAGTCTGGGAATGGAAAGTGGCAAGATTCATTTGAATAATTTTCTGTCGCCACATGCATCATCTCGTAATATTGGGACAGTGGAATTACATATAAAAGTGAGGAGACAAAAGTGGCATTAAATGCAATATTTTATGAGTATTCTGCTCTCTGGGATACGGTCAAATCCATATCATTCCCATTTTGACTCGAAACATTCATATTCACCCCCTTTCAAAGCCATTAAACTTTTATTCTGTGTAAAATTTAATTTCTCATAAAAGATCCATAACGCTGATCAATATATAGGTAGATAGTAATGGGAAATGAAATAGAGTTGTAGAGATAATTTGGTAAACTCAATAGATAAGGATGAATTTAAACGCAAAACTGAAGATCCTAAAAACTATAATAACTTTAACAAACCGTTATTCAATTTCAGAAATCTATTACCAAGCCTTATTATTAAATTTTTTGGATCTTGTGTTTCAATTTTTCCAAATTTTTGAATTTAGCAAAATAATCGAAAATTCTTAATCATTTTTTTGTTAAATCCCTAATAGAATTTCGTAAATCGCGAGTTACTCAACTTTAAACGGATTTTCGAAAATAACTGATATATTTTGTCCGTTTTTACAATAAGTTTATTCAAAAATCTTAATCTAACATTCCAAAAACTCACATTAACTCTGCCAACCACCATGTGAGGGAAGAACAGAATTTAGGATTAATTTCCAATAATTCGCCATTCTTCTTTTGTACATAAAAGCGAACATGAATAGATTACGTTTGTGACCTTTTGTATTTTAGGGGCAATTTTAACCTTAACAGCAATAACATCCAAAAGCATCCACAACCCCTATCGAAGACGACGTAACATAAAATCCGACACAATGAAGCATCAAAGTGGATGATGAAAACACATGGCACTGCATCCCATAAATCTATACAAGGCCCTTCGATTGCACTTCCAGAAACCCTCCCCCCATGGGCTTGCACAACAATAAAAGAAAGATTCCACAATGGCGTGAAACAAGCCATCGGACCATTTATCGTATATGGAATAGTGCTGAAAACAGACAACTCATCCCCCTTTTAGACCATTTACGATTTGCCGAGGGGAGACTCTGTCCCGTATATGTAGTTGTAGAAATGCTGAGACTCGAGCCTCTTCATCATAATTTCCATATGGAGAACGCAATAGAAGTCTCTACTCCCTCCAACACTTGCACATGTCAGTTGGGAAGAAACAGAAACCCAAGAATCACATCCATCGTGACAATGTGAACACAATGTTCTGGCATTCCGCCCATTCTAACAAATATTCCCCTTTTCGAATCCCGGTGAATGGATAGGCCTCCCGGCCGAGGCAAATCTACACGATCCAAAACTATTATTGACTGTTTTGTGGCTTCGCTTCCCGCTCATATTCAACTTTGCAAGCCATGAAGGAGATAAGCATCACTAGATAACGACGACCCCATCATTATTTTGCCAATTCGCATACAATTTCTCCTCCCAAACAGAAGGTCTTGTTCTCTGGTCTTCTTCCATCAATTTATCAAGAGTTATTCTTTCGTCGCTGCAACATTCTCTACGTGTAAAGAATGACCTCGGCGGAGATGCTTTTGAATTAAGTAAATTGATTACGCAGGTAGTGATAGCTCGTAAATTGACAGTATTCTGCTAAGACATACGTCATTTGCATAATGTCACCGACAATTAGCTGTAATATCTCAATTGCGAGGTGTTCTTTAACGTGTAAACGACCTGAGCAGTAAACGCTTGGTAATTGGCCGTGAATAAATTATTTTTATCGTTGATTTCTCAAAGCAGAACCATAAAAAATAAGAAGTTTGAATAGCAAAAAAATTGAAAATTATTTGTTTTGAATATTTACAGGAAAGAACAATTTGGAAAAACTAAGTCCTTAACGGTATCCTAACCTTAATAGGAATACAATTTTAAATTCTAAATAACTTTCAATCTCTGAATAATATACATATCTACTCGATTTTGATCATTTAGTACTTATTGAAAAACTTTCGTATTTGCAATTCGTCTTAACATTAAAAGTTTGTCCGATCATCGATAGAGCACTAAAATCGAACATCTAGACAGACGGTTAATTTCAAACCAATTTGAAATTTGAATTTTAAAATTTTCTGTCAGATTTTGTGATAATTCTTTAACAGATTACTGTAAAATGTCACTGTATGTAATAAATACAACATTCAGGAAAATTTTTGTACTTGACTTCGTCCCTGTTTGCATCACACAATGGAAGACAAACCAACCCTTGAGAGTCTTGCAAATTCAGGTGAATTGTGAACAAGTAACTCAAGATGATTCTCTAGACTTTCATCGCTATTGCTTATTAATTTGAACTTGTGGAGAATGGAAAATTGTTCAATAATGATATATACTTAAGAGATCGAACGGTTTTAGCTCCTTATCCTTTTTTTTCATCCTCCACTTTTGTCTATTTCTCTCATTCGCAAATGCGGGAAGCGTGCACAAGAGATTTATGATGAGACCATTATCATCCAGGAGGTAGAAGATGGAGAGCATCAGTTGCACAAGGAGTCAATGATGAATGAATGAGAGGAAGTTGGTAATTGAATACTACGGTCATGATATGAAAATATAATTAAAAAAAGGGAGATTAAATATACCATCTCAAGTACTAATTGTTACCATTTAGAGGAGTTTCTATCTTGGGACCGATGAGTATGATCGAAACACTGTGAGATAATGAATGAAATTTTATCAGTTTTGTGGAGTTTTATTTTTTTTTCGTTCGAGACTTCCTCGAGAATTTGAAACCGCGCGCTATGGGGGAATTTCTCCGTCAAGTGCGGCGCGTCCTTATCACAGCAAAGAGAGTGGAAAATGTGATTAAGAAGTAACAGGCCATCAATTGAAAAGGTATTCCATGTGTCTGGGATCGCATAAAAAAATGTACACCATCGAAACTCTTAATCAGTGAACAAATGTGTAATTAATTTGAAATTTTCAAGCGAATCAAATTGATTTATGGGACACACCACAAATAACTGGAACGTCATTTTACTGCCTCCCAGAAATTCCCATCGCGGTTCAATGGAGCAAAAAAGATAATGCTATGGGGAGCGAGTGTCCTCGCTGTTTGATGCTCCAGCTGTATGACGATTACCATAAATTTTTGACTCTTTGGAAGTAATATAATCCAGTGCCTAAAGGTCAAGTTTAAGAAGTTAAAATATGACCAGATAAAGCAATTTACTATTAATCTCCCACCATACAGTAAAATGTGAGGGAGAAGAAATTAAAAAGAGTCTGTTTTTCCTTCAGCGCCAAGAGGGGAAACAGATTTAAGTCCATTTGATTTTCCAAAGTGTCACAGATATTGTAATTGAGTGGGAAAGTTGGACATTTCTAAAATTACGCCATAAAATGCTAATTCGTCGGAGATAGCGTGAATGTTAATTAAAATTATTAATAAAATATTAATTATTCAGTGTGAGTTGTAATTCAAATACGTTAATACTAGATTAGAACCTAATAGTTCTCTTTAATTTTGTCTTAAGTTTGAGACAACGGGGAACATTATAGTCAGAAAGACGTACACCACTTCCAGTACTTCGACCTGTTGAATAAAAGATCCCCAAAGCTCCAATTTGAAAGCATTGAATAGCTTTCATCCTATCAATTAAATTTTCTATATATAATACTAGCCTTCTAAAGTTTTAAAGCAAAGTTTTCTAAGTAAATAATGCTTTCTAAAACAACTTTCTAAG